>JAJJMB010017781.1:2820278-2864696 GCA_023531105.1 Papaver atlanticum | reverse complement strand
TTTTTTTTTTACTTTGCTCCCAAGACTTTCCCTCTTACTAGGATTTTTGGCTTGAATAAAATATTTTTGGTTTTCGGAAATAATAATGAGAATTTTAGAATAATATTTTTTATATAAGTAATGATATTTAGGTTATTGATTTGGACCTTTGGATTTGAGTCATTTAATCCTAGGGTTGTAGTTAATGGGAAGGGGTTATAAATAGTTGGTTAATTCTTGTGTTAAAAAGGAGGCAAAATTTTAGGGGTGAAAGGACGATCGAAAATCAGCAGGGAGAATTATTAGAGAAATCAGAAGAGAAATTTTGGAAGAAAAAATTGTGAGTGCTAAAGGCTTCGGTGGTCTTGGATACGATTTGCGGAAGTACTATTCAGTTTTGTTGGCTCTCAATCTAAGTGACATTGGATTAATTCTCATAGCGAAAACAGGTCGTCTTCCATTACTCTTACGTTTTCTTTATTTTCATTCGAAGTCATCATGTATTTGACATAATTTATGGCTTGGATTTCGCAAAGTTAGAATGAATCACTCAAGATCCTTTCTCATTAATAATCCAGCTCTTGTCTTTATTTCAATTGCTTGCACATAATATTCATTTGACATTGATAATAGACATAGCATACATGCCATCAGGTGCTAGAGTTATTATATATGTCGTCTTGTTTAGTTGCATGAGCTAAATAGCGACAAGGTTGTTGTTGCCTGTTCACATATCTTTTACCGGCGGATTCTGTTTAGCCACATACGACCTAGTACTGGATGTTCGGTTTATAGCTTAGGGAATTATTTGTTTTCCTTTGTTTCTTAATAATAGTAATGATAATGATTCCCTTTCTCCAATAATAATAATAATAGTAATAATAATAATAATAATAATAATTTTTTTTGCTTTAGAATTTAATTTAATATTCATCAGGAGTATCTAATAGTTTGGTATTTTTGCAGGTTTATAATATTGTTAAGTTTGATTATTTTTATATATTTTTACGATCCAAACCCTAATATCCCAATTATAAAGTAGAGGCCAATCTTCGGATTGGACGGGTTAGGTGCCTCACATCTTCCTAACCCGTATCTTGATTCCCGGACCTATCTCTGAATATTTGGACCAGTGTTTATTTTGGGTCCCAACTCCCTAAGTTGGGTGGCGGTTTCGTATTAATAATTTTCCACGTGATTCCCATTTTGGATATTTAGAGATCTTAACGGATTTCGACGGTATCCACACTATGCTAGTTGTTATTTTTACCGCTTTATGCGGGCCATGAACGCGTCATGCTAAGGCTACGAATCGGCCGGCCTAACCCTTATTTTAGGCAGCCAACGAGCTGTGGCCATGATCAACGGCCACCACATTTTCCACAACGAGATGTGGCCATGATCAACGGCCACCCCCTTTTCCACAACGAGATGTGGCCATGATCAACGGCCACCCCTTTTCCATAACGAGTTGTGGCCATGATTAACAACCACCCCTCTTCCATAAGGAACAATCGGCCACGCCGCGGCCTACCCATATGGTTTCTAAACGATCACCCAGAGATTGGACGAACAACTGGGAGCATTTGGTAAACAATTTTAGTATGAGCTACATGCCAAAAGTTTCATATGGATGTCTAACATAACATACTTAAAAATCACATCAATCGGTTTAACGAGCTAAAAGATACAACTTAAAAGGCGAGCTAGGTCATGGCTGAAAACTGACAGAATTCCTCCCTAATTCTTCCTGAGTTTTCACTGTCGGCCTGTTTTCACCTCCTAAACGAGCTCAAAACCTAAATTTTCCTTTTACTGAAGATAGGAAATTCTTTTCTGATAAGAATGGAGGGGCGGATCGTCAAAAACCGAATGCGTATGAGAATTGTACAGCAGTTTTAGTGAGGGTCTCACATCTGAATTTTCTGATTACGAAATTTCATGAATTAGCACAAACTTCTGCAAATCATCTCAGCCATCCAACTTGACTAGCCAACTTAACCAGTTTAGATTTAATTTGGGCCAACCAATAGGATGTCAAAATGGCTACCAGCCACCATTCTCCTATATGGACCGATCACCACATCTTTAATGTACATAGATAGCTCCTGGCAGCTACTCACACATGACCACCCGCCACCTAGCTTGCGCGTGATTGGTCAGAATAACTAGGTCTTGCAAACAAGACCCATTTAGCAGCCTGCTGCATATTTTACACGAAAATACTCGAGACATCAAACATGTCACAAACTGGGGATGTTCATCAGGGTATTGGTCTGGCGGTCTACAGCGTGCGGCGTGCAACACGCCTATTACAAGAAAGTGTCAGGAAAGGCGGGCAGTTAGTGATGATAGAGAAGTAGTGGGACGAAACCACCCAGTCTTCCCTTCATAGTGGAGACGTGGTTTTCACCATCCTGCACGATCCCACTCCTCCATCACTCAACTATTCCCAGTTCCTATGAGATCAGGGTGCGTGCAACTATGACTGATATAAATAAGTTTTCAACCTATTTCAACCAACAACAGAGTTTTGGTTAACAACACAGTATCCAAAAAATCAACAAAAAGAAATGATAGCTTACATTCTGCAAGCCAGTTCCATATTCTGATACAAGTCATAAAATAGCCACACCTTCAGAGTTAACTATTCTGATCTCAACACCTTCTTCACTTCCCTCCCTAAGATCAACCCTTCTCCTTAATTTTGTGACCGAAGCAAGACTGGAACGGCCATTTCTTGGTTTAGGCCAGGATTGTACAGATTGATCTCTCGAATCTAAAGTACTCCCGTGCAGTGCATTTGTTTGGGGGTTTGGATTCGTTTCTCATCAACACACCCAAATTTACCAAAACCAGCAGAATCAATTTTCACCCCAAAACAACTGGCGACCACAGTGGGAGATTAATCTCTCGGTTGCAAAAAATCATTTTCCCTATTCCATTTTAAATTTCCTAATATTTTCAAGATGGTTGATCTTAGGAATGGTTCAGAAACCCTCAATCCCAATTTTACTTCTCCTAGCACTAAAAATACTTCACATGTTATTCCTGAATCCGTTATTTCATTCAAAACCCTTGTCGAGGCTATGAAGTCTCAATATTTAACAACTATTCACGATT
Organism: Papaver atlanticum; assembly: GCA_023531105.1. Taxonomy (NCBI): domain Eukaryota; kingdom Viridiplantae; phylum Streptophyta; class Magnoliopsida; order Ranunculales; family Papaveraceae; genus Papaver; species Papaver atlanticum. The sequence goes on along the minus strand of JAJJMB010017781.1, from coordinate 2,861,594 downwards.
TGATGAAAATCCTGAATGATATTGTCAAGAATCAAGCTACTATTGTCAAGATGCAGGACGAAGTATTTACGCTTTTTTAAAGTCCTCACGGATCAACTATCAAAGGAACCAACACGTATTCATTCTGGAGGAAACGCTATCGACAATTATTTTAGGATCAATACTGATGGTAGTAGTCCTTCTTCCAAGATTCACATTCCTGTTCCTGGTGAGGAAGATGAAGCCTTTGGTCACGTTGAATGGAAGGGTAGCCACCAACCTAACTTGTCTGCTCATGAAGATCAAGAGATGTTTCCTCAGAAAGAAGACTCGTGGGATTCATCACGTTCTTATCAGAGTCCTTGCAATGAAAAGGTGATTTCATTATATACATCCTTCTTGGAAAATATCAATTCCCATATTGCATTAGAAGCTGCTAAGAGATCCGTTGCTGCTTTACTCAATCGATCCGAACCTTCCCAGAATGAAGAAGCCCGTAAAGATATTCAGGAAAGCAGGCGTCCTTCCAATAAAAGATCCAATCTCCAGTCAATCACTAGTAAGAGTGGAAAGAGAAGGCATCTGGGGAACGGCTATCAACAACCCAAACATGCGGCACCAGCGCAGCAGACAACTCAAACCCGGAAAGCTGCGACTAAGACGCCTGCATAGCAAGAAGAAACTGAAGAGGCTTCTCTAATCTTCCCGTATCCAATTGATGAGATAATCGAACTCCTAGAAGCGTGGATTCAAGATGGCGTCATCAAGCTACCTCCTACCAAACGTCCTCTAACCGAAGAAGAAATGGAAAATCCGAAATATTTCCGTTACCATAGGTTCGTCAATCACCCCACCAGCAATTACAACAAATTGAAGCGCATTTTCAAAGAGAAGGTGGATGCAGGAGAACTTCAACTAAACACTGAGGGAGTCCACAGAGATCCTCTTCCCGTCAGGAGCTGTATGATTTTTGGGGACTCCGTCCACAAAAATGTACAGTCCACGATGGAGCATTTATGTGAGATTCTGTATTTTTCCAAAGCGCAGCGTCAAGACATATCTGCAGCCCTAAACCGCGTTGTATAAGGCAAGCAACAATAGGCGAGCTTCCGCCAGGGAATCAGAGAGGAGCTACTTCACCGAAAATAAAAGAGGGGAAATAATAGAATGAGAAATAAAACTCACGTATGTAAGTTATATGAAAGGAAGAAACTCATCCTTTGGGTCATAACGGCCGATTAAAGCCTTTTAAGGTTCGTGGTCGTGGCTAGCGTCACCGCCTATGCTCACCTAAAGCTCATGGATGTAGCTACCACTATTTATGCTTCTTCGCTCATCCAAGATTCATAGTCGTGGTTACCAAAGCCTATGATCACCATCACCAGGCCTCTCCCTTCCATGCCTGTAGCCACCACTCCTCCCTGCCAAGATTTGTGCCTTAGTCACCGCTCCTCCCTGTCAAGGGTCGTGACCGTAGCCATCCAAGCTCCAGTCAACCTATTTTGTTCCCACGAAAACGCAGTCTCTTCTGATCATAGTTGCTGTCAAGAACCACTGCTGCTCATTTGTTGATACCAGCCAGAGCTTCACCATAACGACAACAACTACGGATAAAGGTAATCCGAACTTCTGCATATTTTATTTTCCTATGGAGGAAGTAATAGAGTTACCAGTACGGAGGCAAGATGGTGATATCTTTATTATGGTAAACCCACCGACCATACAAGATAGAATCACGTAAACCACACTTGGGGACTGAGGCTCAACACGGAATCCCTTCACTGTCAAGGACCTCTTCAACTCAGAAGGGACGGTCAACCAAGAAACCGTGACAGGGTCACCACTCTTCAAAGATGTAGCGTAAGGATATCATCACCTCCCTGTCTGGAAGGCGCCTGACCAACAAGCAGTATTTGGCTCAGCCATCCATAAGTATTGTTGTTAGTGAAGAATCAAAGAGGAAAGTCGCGCCTCAGCAAGCCACGCACACCAACCGCATCATGCCTGCCACATCACCTACTCAGAACTCAGTGTCGCCTACCCAAGTCCTGCACGAAGATGCACATCAACAACCACATCGCCGACAAAGTTAGATTCAGTGTTTCTAGATTTCCAATTTCCTATGGAAGGGGTGCATGGGCTGCCAAAAGTTTGGATACAATACAGATCTATCAAGAGCGACTCCCGCCCATTGATCAACAAGTGAAGAATCCAAAAGATTGCCGCCTTCGTCAGTTCGTCAACCACCTTACCAGCAATGCGGTGGAAGTACATCTTTCAGGAGAAAATAGGCTCAGGGTAATTACACCTGGGGACTGCCAGCACATGATGCCTTCACGTCCCTCAACCAGGTTATTTTTGATATTAGTATCATCACTATCAAAGCTTTACAAGCCGTAGGAATTTTTCAACATGAAGCCGTACACGTGCATCAAAGACTCCAAAAGTACACCGCAAAGATATTTTCACATATCCGGCCACGCCATCGGATCTAGCACGCATCCACAACTATTTGCAAGAACGCATTGTATTCCTAAGCCAGCTCAAAAAGTACAGCTCTAGTAACCAAACAGAAGTGTAATTGGGGACTGCTCATCGCATCCTATTCTACATAACAATCCAAGATTCAGAAGATGATTCAAGGGATGTCGCTTGGAACGAATTCCTTGAAGACTTGATAGCAGCACGTCGGCAACGGAACGCCTCTCAGCTCGTCTACTTCACTCAACGGCTCCGGAAGATTTTGCCCATACAAGCCTTCCAAGCATATCAGCATCGCAATTAGAAAGGCAAGAATAGGCCTATGAGCTAAAGAGTCAGAATAAACACAATTTCGTGCCAGTCAATGCTCAGGAGTTTAAATAACATTTTAATTGCGACTCAGCAGTCCAGACACCAAACAACTTAAAGTCAAGGTCTCTTGCAATTGAGCGCAATGGAGTTTGGCAAATTTTGAAATCCGCTGGAGAGGCTGGATGCTCATTTCCTGGAGACAGAACCTTATTACACATTTCGGAGAGGATCGATGGAGTTCCCTCAGGATTTGATGAAATTTCAAAACCGTGGAAGTTATACGTACGACTAAAGTTCATACTTGCAAAAAAAAAAAAAAAAAAAGATGTACTTACCTTGCTGCCGACGATTGGCACACTCGTGGTGGAGTTGCTGATAGTGACGAATAAGAGCCGGATGCTGCAGACGAAAGCACGGAGCCAGACGAGCAACAAAAAATGGAAGAGGGTCGATACCCCTTTTTATACGAACAGAGTTTCCAGAAGAAGGATTCTTTTTTGCACCATGAACGGGAATAGATGGCTGGGCCCATAGCACTCATGCTCCATAGCCGAGCTAGCAACACGCTACTACGAAGACCACTGGCCGCGTGGTCCCGTTGCTGAAGGACGATTAGAATTTTCCTGGTAATATCTACCTGCTTTATCTTTTCAATTTTAATTTCGTCTATCACAATCTAATGCTTACCCCGCAACAATGTCATTGTTACGTGCTAAGCATGGGACTTAATGTTGATGGTGGTTTTTAGTATAGGGCGAAAACTGTAAAAGTCTGTCTACCTGACCCGGCATCAGAAGTAGTACACCTTGATATGTCTATATTCCACAAGGAATTTGAAGAATATATCAGAATCTGATGAGTGCCTATGTCTCTCTTCATATTATATTGAAACTCAAGCTCCTAGATGAATTGTTCACTAGTATAGAGCTTAATGAGTATTTAAGCTCCTAGCTGCATTACTCACTAATGCCGGAGCCTGCCGAGTATTCATTCTATGCTATGTTTCCCAGCCGAACTCTTGATGTTGACATGACATGACAATTAATATTCGCTCGCAACTGAGTAGCATGAATTTCCCAAGGTGTCAGGATTAAGATATGCATGGAAATACTCAATTAGAGGCACTCAAGGTTATGATGCCCTCTGAAACATAATTAGTGATTTTGTATGAACACACAAAATTTAGCAGAAATTGATTGATTTTGTGTCAGCTCACAAAATTCAATCCTTCTAACCTATTTTATTAATTTACGAAATTAGGTTTTTTGTGCCCTGCGTGATATTACGAACCCTATTGGTCGAAACTAAACCTAGGCAAACTAGGAAATTGATCCATCATGGAGCTAGTAGGAGCAAGATCCTACCAAAATCAGAAAACAAGAAATAAAGAGGAACTGCGGCAAGTAAGAGCAGCGGCAAAAGGAGGCGTGGCCGCGCCACTTGGATGACCGATTGGCTTTAGCAGGTGCCACCTGTGGCCGGCTGGCCACGCTCCATGTTGCTGCTTGCCGCCCCCCTTTCCCATCGACCAATAAAATCGCTTTAAACGCGCCACACGCACTTTTAAATAAAGTTGGAAGTTGGTTGGTCGACGCGCCTAATTCCTTAAGGAATCTAATATATACGGCCCATGTCAGTCTTAAAACGATCACGACCGTACGTTTTGGCCAGTCGATTTATCAAGCTTGGCCGCTTCATGACGCGACAAGACAAGCACCACCATGCCACCATACCGCGGCCACATAGGCGTACGCGCCACTTAGGGTTTCGACATGCCAAACCCTAATTTGGCCGGGACCACTATGCCGTCCCATGTCAAATAATACCACCTAGGCATTAAGTTTGATACAACAACTAGAAGCCAATATCGTTGAATCATATTTGGATCTAACACCAATATGCCAAGATATAGTGGTCGCAGCTACGCCACTATGCCACTGGCAGGCGCCACTACGCCACTATAGTGTCGTTACGCTACTGTGCTACTTGTTATTTTTACTGCTTTATGCGGTCCATGAACGCGCCATGCTAAGGCTATGAATCGGCCGGCCTAACCCTTATGTTAGGTAGCCAACGAGCTGTGGCCATGATCAACGGCCACCCCATTTTCCACAACGAGCTGTGGCCATGATCAACGGCCACCCCCTTTTCCACAACGATATGTGGCCATGATCAACGGCCACCCCTTTTCCATAACGAGATGTGGCCATGATCAACAACCACCCCTCTTCCATAAGGAACAATCGGCCACGCCGCGGCCTACCCATATGGCTTCTAAACGATCACCCAGAGATTGGACGAACAACTGGGAGCATTTGGTAAACAATTTTAGTATGAGCTACATGCCAAAAGTTTCATATGGATGTCTAACATAACATACTTAAAAATCACATCAATCGGTTTAACGAGCTAAAAGATACAACTTAAAAGGCGAGCTAGGTCATGGCTGAAAACTGACAGAATTCCTCCTGAATTCTTCCTGAGTTTTCACTGTCGGCCTGTTTTCAACTCCTAAACGAGCTCAAAACCTAAATTTTCCCTATTTGGAAGATAGGAAATTATTTTCCGATAAGAATGGAGGGGCGGATCGTCAAAAACCGAGTTCGTATGAGAATTGTGCAGCAGTTTTAGTGAGGGTCTCACATCTGAATTTTCTGATTACGAAATTTCATGAATTAGCACAAACTTCTGCAAATCATCTCAGGCATCTAAATTGACTAGCAAACTTAACCAGTTTAGATTTAATTTGGGTCAACCAATAGGATGTCAAAATGGCTACCAGCCACCATTCTCCTATAGGGACCGATCACCACATCTTTACTGTACATAGATAGCTCCTGGCAGCTACTCACACATGACCACCCGCCACCTAGCTTGCGCGTGATTGGTCAGAATAACTAGGTCTTGCAAATAAGACCCATTCAGCAGCCTGCTGCATATTTTCCACGAAAATACTCGAGACATCAAACATGTCACAAACTGGGGGATGTTTATCAGGGTATTGGTCTGGCGGTCTACAACGTGCGGCGTGCAACACGCCTATTACAAGAAAGTGTCAGGAAAGGCGGGCAGTTAGTGATGATAGAGAAGTAGTGGGACGAAACCACCCAGTCTTCCCCTCATAGTGGAGACGTGGTTTTCACCATCCTGCACGATCCCACTCCTCCATCACTCAACTATTCCCAGTTCCTATGAGATCAGGGTGCGTGCAACTATGACTGATATAAATAAGTTTTCAACTTATTTCAACCAACAACAGAGTTTTGGTTAACAACACAGGATCCAGAAAATCATCAAAAAGAAATGATAGCTTACATTCTGCATGCCAGTTCCATATTCTGATACAAGTCATAAAATAGCCACACCTTCAGAGTTAACCATTCTGATCTCAACACCTTCTTCACTTCCCTCCCAAAGATCAACCCTTCTCCTTCATTTTGTGACCGAAGCAAGACTGGAACGGCCATTTCTTGGTTTAGGCTAGGATTGTACAGATTGATCTCTCGAATCTGAAGTAATCCCGTGCAGTGCATTTGTTTGGGGGTTTGTATTCGTTTCTCATCAACACACCCAAATTTACCAAAACCAGCAGAATCAGTTTTTACCCCAAAACATTAGGGCTCAACTACATTCCAGTCCGAATTCATTGGTTGTAGGCTAGTATCTGTAGCAGCTTAATACAGTATGGTGTTCAAAGCTGGACTAGGTCCCGGGGTTTTTCTGCATTTGCGGTTTCCTCATTAACAAAATTTCTGGTGTCTGCGTTATTTCTTTTCCATATTATATTTTGTTATAATAGAAATATCACAGGTTGTGCGTTAAGTTCAACCAGTTCTTAAATCCGACCTTTGGGTTGTTGATTGAATTTATTGACACTTGGATATTGGTTTGTGATACCGTCCAAGTCATTTCTCTTATTCAATCGGGCTCGCAAATTCCTATTTGTTTGATTGCAGATTGAATTGAGATATTACTATTTGATATACTTTTCTATAGATTGAGTCTGACTGTCTAGTTGATTCTCTTGAAAGTATATTGGAGTTTGTCTATTCAGATTGTCGAACGAAATATTGGGTTTGGTTGTTAGACCCCCGCTTTTTTACAACTATCAATATTCAGTAATTCATCGAATGAGCGATATTTGCTCAAACGCTCGAATATTGATTCAACTATCAATATTCAGTAATTCATCGAATGAGCAATATTTGCTCAGACTCTCGAATATTGATTCAACTATCAATATTCAGTAATTTATCGAATGAGCAATATTAACAAAAATGCTCGAATATTGATTCAGCTATCAATATTCAACAATTCATCATACGGACAATATTTGCTCAGACGAGCAATATTTTCCTAGACTATCAATATTCATTATGTTGATTCAACTGTCAACATCATTCATTCGAGAACTATACGTCCCAGCAGACATGTTCAATTTATGAATCCTAGAGCATTCAGCAATCATGCTCGACTGAACAATACTTAGACTCATCATCTAATCAAGTCAACGACTGACTAATAAAATACCCGTCTTCTTTGCAGACTCCACGTTCGTGAGACATCAATCACGTCACATGGGGGATATTAATTAGGGTTGTGGTATGGCGGCCTACGACACGTGTGTTCATTCATGATGACAAATGTGAGTAAGTCGTGTAAGCAGTTGAGGGAGTTAACAAAGTAGTGAGTGGACAATCAACCAAGTCTACGCACGACCTGGAACTGGTTAAACCACTATTTCCCACTTTCCCACTCTTTCACTCGAGCAACCGTCACACTTACTGGAGATCAATGTTTATACATTCTAGCAATATAAATAAGTTTCTGAATTCATGATTGAACAACAACATTGGTGGAATAGACAACATCCATCGTCTAACCAAGAATCATCGTGTGAGCAACAATCGCTCGTGATTGAGCAGAATTCAAACTTATTCTTTATTTGCAGAAACCCACAACACATTCACAATCCTTGATCACCATTGATCTCACAAACTTCTCAGCTTCCCTCCTATAGATCAACCATCTTCCCTCTTTGTGACCGAATCGACTCTGGAACGGTCATTTCTTGGTTTAGGCCGGAGTCCTACAGATTGATCTCTTGAACTCAAAGCACTCCCGTGCAGTGCATCTGTTTGAGGTTAGGCAGTTGCTCAGTTGAGGAGTCTCCGTCCTCACGGTCGTCTCTCCATTTCCTAAAAAACCAGCAAATCGTTTTCTCCCATCAACAGATTAGCGACCACAGTGGGAGATTAATCTCTCGGTTGCTATCCCAATTCGTCAAAATGGTTGATCTTAGGTCAGGTTCAGTTATAAATCCTAACTCGAATGGTGCTAGCACTAGCAACAACGATGGTGTACCCCAGTCAATCTTCCCGTTTCCAATAACGACGCTACTGATACTACCCCTCAAATCATTGGTACAGGAAACAATCCTCTCTTCGGCCGAGCTCTTAAAGAAATCATAGAAGATCCACCTAATATTGCCGATCTCATGAAGGTTCAGGAAATCTTTCCAAGAATCATACAGACATGGCGGCAACACAGAAAGAGTTGTGCACCTATCTCAATACTCAGACAGATAAGCTGTCGTCTAAGAAAACTCATCCCCAACGCCATTCAGACAAAGGAAGAGCTAAGGAATCATCCTCAACTGCTAATCCTAAAATCTCCCCAATCCATATCATGGAAGATAATGAAGTCTGTAATAACCCACTAGCAAGGGAATCAACAAGTTTCATCACTCGAGAAGATTTTGAGCGCTTTCTAGAGGATCGTGGAAAAGATAAGACATCATATGTCCATCGTCACCAACCTCCATGGTACAACAACATCGCACCAGGAAGCATCACTAGTTTGGGAGAATTGATTAATGCTTTCTGCAGAAAGTACTTATTCGTTTCAGAACAGGTCACCCTCTCAGACCTGGGAAGAATGTTTCAAGGGAACAATGAACATCCCAATGATTACGTGAAAAAGGTTCAGAGTTCAATCTTTGGATTTCCATGATCCGAATGTCACCGAACAACAGCTGGTGGACTTGTGCATCAATGTAATGATCCCACTCTACAGAGCTTTACCGGAGAATCTGCGATTCCATACTTTCTCGGAGCTTCATCAAGCAGCTAAACGGTCAGCAACTTCTCCAGCCCTACTGGAAAGAGTAAAATCTATAAAGGTCAAAGAACTATGAGAAACTCGAGACAGCACCAGACGCCTGATCAATAAACAATACAATCTCCAACCCTCCACAAATGTTGTTGCTAAAGGGAGCAAAAGAAAGGCTGACGAACAGCACCAATATGCTTCTCCAATGTCCCAGGCCCCTGCAAAGGCATTGAGAAAGGATAACCAATCCTGAAATGCACAAACCTCGACCTAGCATCAACAAACGGGGAAATGATCAATCCGACTCAAACTTCTGTCTTCCCATTGAAGAAGTGATCTGGAATTCTGGATTCAAGATGGTGTAATCAAATTTCCATTCATCAGGAGAGAGCCAAATGAATAAGAAATGAAGAATCCCACGTACTGTCGCCTTCCATCAATCATCCAATAAGTGACTGCAATGTTTTAAAACGCATCTTCAAAGAGAAGGTTGATCCAGGAGAGCTTCAACCGGGGACTTAAGGAGTGCACAAACCCTCTCCCGATCAGGACATCAATATCCGAGCAACCTTTCAATGAATCAGTTCAATCCTTGGTGGAGCATATATGAAGACATCTATCCATCCCAGAAGTACTCCTTGAGCCTTTAGCCACAGACAAGGAGATGCACGACTGGGGACTGCTTACCATAGTTAATCTCAGAGGAAACGAATTTGGAAGAACGTTGATCGATGCTAGTACTGCTGTCAACATTATCCCACTGTAAACCCTCATAGCCGCAGGCATCACTCGACAAGAAACTGCTCATGATCCCATCTTAATCAAAGACCATGAAGGAATGCTCAGAGATGCATATGGCTACATCACTCTCAAAGTGAAAATAAGTTCAACCTGGATAGGAACCAAGTTTCACATATTCAGGAAGATCCATGATATGACATGATCCTCGGACGATCGTGGATCCACGCTGAAAAGATAGCTACTGACAAAGCGCCTTTTGTTGCACATCTCTCCAACGAAGAAAGTTCGAATCCAGAAGATTTGGTGGACGTTCCATCATCAGGGCACTTGGAGGAATTTTGAACTTTGACGAGGTTGAAGCAAGAACCTGCAAAAGATGCATAGACATTCATCAAGAGGTTCCAAAATCAGGCAAGTCTCATCCCTCCCATGTCTATGTCATCTATTTCCTTACATGTTATTCTAGCATGGGGACTCAATTCTGCTAGCAACTCCGCTATTGCAAGACGTTATGAATAGTAGCTTCACCACATTAATACTTTTACCAAGTGGTTGAATCTGACACTTCTTCGAATCGAGCATCTCACTGAGACATTCATTACTAAGACGATGTTCAAGCACGACAAAAAATATCTTGGGTATTCCTCTAACTTTTGCATGAGTGTCCATATGTGCCACAAAACCAGAAAGCTTTGATGTCTTCACAAATGTGAAATCCCACCGCAAAAGGAATGCCGAACCAACAGAAGATACTCGAGGCCGAGACGATCAAGCCTAAGTCATTCGATGCCTAAGGGACGTGACGCTTCAACGCTCAAGCATCTAAGACTTCTCCAAGGCCAACCTAAAGTCAAAAAACTCTCATATCTGAGTGTTATATTCTTCAGAAGCCTTCAAATTGTACTCCCAATTAAATAGTACACCTTCGATAATGGCGCCTTTAGCTTCAGCACAAATATCTCGACGATGACACACTGATTCAACATCAGCACGATCAAAGTGTAATTGAACTACAATCGATAAGTCTTCATTATCCCATGATGAGACTTCTGAAGCAGATGCAACATCATTCATCCATGGATGGAAAAAACTACTTCAACATACACTGGGGACTTGATCTTATTGGATAAATCGATTCAAATATATTTCAATAAATTTTATCCACATAACAAGTTATTGCAACCTGATGTGATTCCATGAAACTTCATCAGCGGGACCTCTCTACATCATAAGCTCCTGCACGACTGAGGAACTTCCTCTCTTCACCAATCACATCCAGAATGAAGACTGCTGTTGCTATCTACCGCAACAACATCGACTCACTGACAAAGCCAGTTCATGGTAAAGTCATACTGTTCAGGAGAATTTGGGTTGAACTCCCAGTACACCTTCATCTTAGGGATGCTCAACCCACCAACTAGTTCGGGAATGTAAAAGGCTCACTGGATGGAGGAGCAAAGCCTATGTCGATAATCATGGTTCTGGCCTTTTTCGGTCTCTGGAGAAACTCCGACCATAGTATCGGCATCAACAAGGATATCTGTAGGAACTCCATCCATGGTCTCAGCATCGACAACGGTCTCAGGAGCAACATCCTCATGACAGGGCTTCATCAACTAACCATTCTCTAAAGTGTTACACATGAAGCGGACTTCTCCAATAACTAATAATTCATATCAAGATGTGTAGACATGATAACATGTTCACATGAAAGTCTTCCCAAAGCTTGCACGACTGGCGGGAACAACCCAAAGTCTTCTACAAGATGTTCTCATCACCTCTACAAATGAGATACAACACACTTTAGGCCATGGGTTTACAAAAACGTACCAATGGGTGAGTAATGGGACAATGCTTCCTCAAGGAAAGATGTTCGTCTATGTCTATTCTACAACATACCAAAAGGGCACGTCAATCGTACATACGAGCAAAAGGATATGGCTTCCACACTCATGTTTATGGAATCTGAAAATTTGAACGGGATTACAAGTTATGAATGTGCATGCGTCACTGACTTCCCTAGACATCTTCAAACTGAAGGATTCTTTTTGCATATGATTCCTCAGTCTCTTATCTTCAAAAGTTGGGGTCAATCACCGAATTATGACGTCGTATGAGGTTCCTACAGCTTCCAGAGCATACAACATGCAAGCAACAATTCTTAGACGGGATTCATTACCTTCATAGTCGATCGATGTCCACCTGGTCTTTCCACTAAGTCCTTCATCAAGGTACCTCCAACTTCGACCACTAGGTCTTTAAATCATGGATTTTCTACCTGGGTCCTCTATCTAGGTCTTGCCAGAAGAAGGAAAAACGAAAAGGAGATTTAACTAATACTGGGGACTGACGATCAGTTTCACAGTCCAAGAGTCATGACTGGCACCAAGCTCGCCTATGCTAATCATTCATCATAAAACGAATGCTACAACCGAGACATACAACCATGGTCATTACATCATCCCCTCTATAGAGCAACCTCAGTTATGGTCCCGTGACCAGGGTTTCAGAAGTGATGTTTCTACGATTAACAGAAACAAAAAATGTTACTGCAAACACCAGGCTCATGTATCAACCATGGGGTTCAGATTGCAAATGGCATTGAAATCCTTCATCAAGCGTTCAATACACAAGCAAATGGTCTAAAGACACAACAGTGGCGTTTTACAACAAGCTCGTCTGAGACGATTTTACATTTTCCTGCACAAAGAAGCGAGCTGGGAGCAATTGGTGAATAATCTAGGGATGGGTCGTATACCATTCTCTTCGCATGGATGTCTTCTACAACATATCTAAAATTCACAATAATTGGATGAACGAGCAAAAAGATGTGGCCAAAACATCAAACTACATGACAGCTGAAGTTTCTGAAGACTTCCTAGAAGTTTACTGTTTCGTTGATTTCGACCACTAAACGTGATCAAAACTCAAAAGGATTCTTTAAAAAATCTAGGAAATTTCCTGGGCATCAAAAAGTTGGGGTAGATCATCAAAAACGGACATCGAATGAAGATTCTACAGCATTGAAATGAAGACCTTACTTCTGAATTTTCTGATGACGAATTATGACGAAATTCTTCATTCATCCACATCTGAATCAGGTTCTACACCATCAACGCAAGGCCGAACTTCATCTTCGTCTGATAGTCTCACTTGCAAGTCGGCGGTGCTTCTGCTGATGAGATATGAGATTTTCATCTTCAACTCTTTTCTTCTGTGATATTTCATCACGTCTCTGCTTTCCCTCCGCATCTGTTAAGAACAAGAAAGCATGTATCTTAGCACGAACCACTCTCAGGTGATCAAGTGACATACCATGTATCAGCTTTCCAGTATCTCTGAAAGGTTGATTCACCTTGGCATGAACATCTGCAGAAGTCTTCATCTTTGACTTGATATTTCTTGAGCGTTCCCCGGAAGAGCCAGAAGGGTGGTTGTAACTGGAAGTCACCATTATCTGAGGCGAAAGACATGGAGTCATGGATATACCAATAACAAACATGCAACAAAAATGGTAACACTCCAACTCTTACCTGTTTACAATTTCACTAACAGTAGTGAACTTAGAACAAAAGTTTTAAGAACTTGCCCGTTTCTTCAAACCTGCAAGCAAAGTCCATTATTCAAAAATCATAAATTGATTTTCATAAAACCGTGAACAACCCACGTAAATTTTTACTGTGTTAACATCCACTGATTTTTCAAAAATTGGACAGACGTCCATTCTACAATAGTGAAAACTCACATACAGACAGTATTTCATCATGTATAATTGTCTACTTTCAACAGTTGTTCAAAATCAAAACATTGATTTTACAAAAAATATATTTTAACGTGAAACTCATGTAAATTTGAAGAAAAAAAAATGTATATATATATATTTTGGCTCCCTCGCGCGAGCATACGTCTTTGAAGTAAGAGTATATTTTCAAAATTTTGTGAAAGCTCATATATCGAAAATAGAATTTTTCATGAAAGTTCATAGACAATTTTTTTATTACTAACAGATGCACGTCTATTCAAAAAAAAAAAAAAACTTTTCTCTTGTACGAGCATCCACCTTTGAAACGAGAGTTTATTCCATTTTGTGAAATCTCACATATTTAAAATAAAATAAAATTTTGGTTTTCTTGAAAGCTCATAGACAAAAAATTTACCATTAGACACAGGTCTTTTTTTTTTTTTTAAATCTCTCTTATGTTAGGGATCATTGTTTGTTTCTTAAACTAATGAACGAACGAACGTCTGTTCCTAAAACAAGGATTTCCTTTTTTGGGCCTGGGCCGTAAACGCTAAACCGACCAAAACTGGACGTCTGATCGTCCAAATCAGCAGTGCTTCATCTCTCCGTGCTCACGGGATGACACTCTATCATAATGCCAGAGTCCTTATCCAGGCATTTGCTCGTATATGACATCATTGGAGCAAATCGAGGATTCCGGAAATGCCTTTGTACGACTAAGTTCAATTGCTTATCTCGTTTACTGGAAAATCACCATCTAGTGCTTACTACGGAACATGACTGTCCCCCACTAAGCAGGGGACTTAATGTTGATGGTGGATTTTCGACAAAGGACAAAATTGTAAAATCATGATACTGCATGTTTCTGACCCGGCTTCAGGAATGTATGTGACGATTCATATTTTATGATCCGTGAACCATTTCACGATCTCTGACTGAGCGAACGTTCCTCTCAAAGCTATGATGAATATGTTTCTCGAAAGGCCTCTCAGCTGGGCGTTCGATGCTTCACACATTTCATCATCACCTCTACATAGAATCAAAATGATTGGGAGGATCCTAGGCATATTGCATGCTAGTATAGATCCTAACGCCTTCAGGACGTCACGCTGCTTGTTGTTCCCTGACTACGTAGAGAGACCGTGTATAGAATATCTTAATGATTGGGCATGCGGTTCTTAGACATAATGTTTGTTAGAGAACTTAACGCCTTCATGACGTCACGCTGCTCGTTGTTCCCCGACTATACACCCCCTCAGAACGAGTATGATGCTTCAATTATCTCATATCTCGATTCTGCAAATAGATTAATTCTAGCGTGTCATTCATCAACTGAATTCTAGAAAATAATCTATTGTATCTCATTACTCCGTTCCATGGATGATCCTCAGCTGGATTCCATGGATTAGTAATAGATAACCGTTTTATCTCATTACTCAATTCCCTGAATTCTCATCTGAATTCTATGGATTAGTAATAGATACTCAATTAATTTTATTACTCCGTTTCATGACTGATTCTCAGCTGAATTTCATGGATTAGTAATAAATATTCAACAATCGGGCGTCTGGCCATCACCGAGTAAGCCCCGAGAAAATAGTGCAAGTGTACTTGATAATAATGCATGAACGAGCACCCGAACGCACGAACGAGCATTCGAAAATATGGACGAACGAGGAATCCATGCAATTAGGGAAAATAATATTAAATAAAATAAACAAGGGGCGTGCCGGTCGTGCCGTCGTGGCCGGTCCCCCTCTTCCGTTATTTTATTTTATTTTAATTTATTATTTCCCTCATCTCATGAAGACTCCTTCATTTGAGCAAACTCCCTCGTTTGAGCAAAACTCTTAGTTTCTCCATACTTTCCATCAAACGATGAAAAAATAGTAAAAAATGGGAAAGGTGTCACGGGACCGGGCCACCTAGCTGACTGGCCATGCCCTAGCCGTGGCCGGTCCCACACCTTGCAATTCCTTATTTTATCATATTATTATTTCCTTCATCTCACGAAACTCCATCGTTTGAGCGAAAACCCTAGTTTTTCAATATTTTCTCAAATATTGCTCAAACCATGAAAAAGCCAAAAAGTCAAATGGTCACATGACTGACTAGGATTCTCACATCAAAAATTAAAATATTATTATTTTAATATTCTCAAAATATCGGTCGCATAAGCAAAGTTTTACTTGCTCATTCGAGCAAAATTGAGAGTTTCAGTCAAGATCAAACTCTCCTGAAAATCCAAAATATTGCTCAAACGCGCACCAAATACCAAAACTCTCAGGACTGAGACACGTGCATGCCACCTTGACCGACCAAGGTCGGCCCTTAGGCTTGCAAGGAGCCGGTCCCACACTCTTTCATAATTTTTACCTAATTATCTCTCAACAGTTCATATTGGGTCCAAACTCTCTCCAACCAACTCGGGATTTGCTCAATCAACCATCAGCTGGTCCCAAGACCACCAAGGGACGGTCCCATGACCCCTTGGTCGGTCCCTCATCTCTCCATAACTGGGTTTTGCTACCTAACGCTCATACGAGCACTATTTTAATAAATGATTAAACCATCATTTGATCATCCTTTCACCAATTGGTCAACAAAGGACTTTGATGCATGCTCACTCGAGCACCTGGCCGCTACATGGTCGGCCATCATCCCATGTAGCCGGTCCCTCATTCATTCAGTGACTTATTTTCAGTAAGTCATCAATTGATCAGCAATTGATCAGAATTAGGGTTTCGAACGAATGCTCTGCAAATCATAATTCTGAGCGGGTTCAAACACTAATAATTTTATATTGATCCAGCAATCAACATCTGGGTTAAATATATTCGGTCCAACTACCAATATTTTAATTAATATTTTATTTGGTCACATTGCCAATACTTCATCGAATAAGCAATATTTGCTCAGACGCTCGAATATTGATTCAACTATCAATATTCAGTAATTCATCGAATGGGCAATATTTGCTCAGACCCTCGAATATTGGTTCAACTATCAATATTCGGTAATTCATCGAATGAGAAATATTTGCTCAAACGCTCGAATATTGATTCAACTATCAATATTCAGTAATTTATCGAATGAGCAATATTTACTCAAATGCTCGAATATTGATTCAACTATCAATATTCAACAATTTATCATAAGAACAATATTTGCTCAGACGAGCAATATTTGCTCAGACTATCAATATTGATTGTGTTGATTCAACTGTCAACATCATTCATTCGAGAACTATACGTCCCAGCAGACATGTTCAATTCATGAATCCTAAAGCATTCAGCAATCATGCTCGACTGAACAATACTTAGACTCATCGTCTAATCAAGTCAACGACTGACTAATCAAATACCCGTCTTCTTTGCAGACTCCACGTGAGACATCAATCACGTCACATGAGGGATATTAATTAGGGTTGTGGTATGGCGGCCTACGACATGTGTGTTCATTCACGTTGACAAATGTGAGTAAGTCGTGTAAGCAGTTGAGGGAGTTAACAAAGTAGTGGGTGGACAATCAACCAAGTCTACGCACGACCTGGAACTGGTTAAACCACGATTTCCCACTTTCCCACTCTTTCACTCGAGCAACCGTCACACTTACTGGAGATCAATGTTTCTACATTCTAGCAATATAAATAAGTTTCTGAATTCACGATTGAACAACAACATTGGTAAAATAGACAACATCCATTGTCTAACCAAGAATCATCGTGTGATCAAAAATCTCTCGCGATTTAGCAGAATTCAAACTTATTCTTCATTTGTAGAAACCCACAACACATTCACAATCCTTGATCACCATTGATCTCACACACTTCTCAGCTTCCCTCCTACAGATCAACCCTCTTCCCTCTTTGTGACCGAATTGACTCTGGAATGACCATTTCTTGGTTTAGGCCAGAGTTCTACAGATTGATCTCTCAAACTCAAAGCACTCCCGTGCAGTGCATTTGTTTGAGGTTAGGCAGTTTGCTCGGTTGAGGAGTCTCCGTCCGCACGGTCATCTCTCTATTTCCTAAAAACCAGCAAATCATTTTTTCCCATCAACAATTACAAAATAAATAAACTTTGTAGCTCTCAATCCGAATGCTTGATTTCCTTGGTTCTTCAACATTATTCGAAATATTCGTCACTTCCAAGTACTGCAGTGATTCTGAACGTGTTCAACTCAGCATCAATGTTGTTGAAGATCCGTAGCTATAACAATGAGAAAACAGTTGCTCTCAATCATTGTTATACAGTATCATAGTATTATTACACAGCATCAAAGTTCAATTGTATCACAACTTTGACAACAATACTATGGTGATATGTATCACTCCCCCTTAGTCAATACTTCATCTCACATGAAAACCACTCTCCCTTACATAATGATCCATAAACCATATGTATTTGTAGTGTGAACTACACATTAATTCTCCCCCATTTTGTCAATAAAAATTGGCAAAGTTACGAAAATTAGTGGGATCCTAATGAAATTTCCATAGAGATACTTCATGACCAAAAGAGAACAACATATCAACTTGTTTAGATGCCATCATATAGCTGAAGCTAAATGCATTCATCAAGGAGTTTATAAAGATACAAGATAACTCCTACAATACTCCACATCCGCACTCCCCACAAAGATTTGGCAGTTAAGCACAAGTTCAATTAAGAACTCTCACCCATAAAATGTCATTCCCGAAAGAACAACAAGAGCGACCTTACTTTCACAAGAAAAGAAGAATTTCTCTGGACATTAACAAATCACATGAAACATGAATTTGTATCCAAAATACTCAATTAAATTAACCACAAGAGAACCCATGATTAATTTAATCGGAATTGCTCACATAAGAGAACTTACGGAGCCACACAGTATTTACACAAAGATGTGGATCAAGGAAGACCAATACTGCGGAATAGACAAAGATTCATTCTGGCTTTCATCACTATCTACATAGAGACATATAATAGACTTAATCTTTGTAAACAAAAGTTCATCCTATCTTCCATCAATATTTTCATAATGACATAATAGGCTTAACTTTTGTTGTCAAAAGTTCATTCAATCTTTTATCAATATTTGCATAATGACATATGAAAGACTTAACTTTTGACATATATGGGACAATTATAGTTCACGGACGCAAACACACATATCCCATAACAAGTTGCAATATATGAAGCCATAAAGATTAATACTGCAAAATCATCTTCCAAATAAACTTTAGAATTTAAATAAATAAATCTAAAAACATTGCAAGATGAAAATCGTTGGAAATAGCTATGTGTACTCACAATAATGGTTATTCCAAACCCTAGTTATCCTTCTTAAAATACAAGAATAAATTCTCATAAGAAGTTTCCTAGACAATAAGAAAAATCAAGTTTCTTTAATAGCATCATACCTTTGAAAGGATCCATCATAAAAGGTATCACTGATATCCTTGATTCTTTTGACCGTAGAGACTCCATGTTCATGAGTTAGAACATTAACTTTCCGATCAATACTGCGGGCAAGATGCCTAGCTTTGACACAATCCATGATGAGTTTCTTCTGATTCCTGATCAAGATCTTTTGATTATCAAGGCTTTTGGTCTGACCGTCAATAAGTTGATTTATTTGCAGTTGAAGATTTGCAAATTCGACCCTAGAGTCATTCTTAAAAAGAATTAAATCCTTGACAGATTCTCCAATCCAGGAGTTGTACTTTTTCCTTTCAATCATCTTTTTTAAGACAAGTTTTTCAATAGAATCGCATCCTTTAACGTCTTCTTCCATCTCAAGATTCACCACTTCCTGAGGTCTTAAAGAGTTCTCCTTTTTTTTTTGTAGGTGTAGTTACCTAAAATCGGTGAGAGGCTATAGATGCGATTCTAGGGTTTTGAAAGTGAGTTTCGGGAGGTTGAGCATGAATAGTCTTCACCTAAACAATGCACAGCGGCCGTTCAAAGGATGCTTCAGTCACAAGGATGGAGATTTAGGGCTGGTCTTAGGGATGAAAGCAGATGAAGAGAGAGATCAGGGAACAAGTTATTGCTCTGAGAGGTTATGAGAAAGATTTGTCTTAGCTTGGAGAAATAGATTATAACTGAATTCTCTAATCTCAGGTCGGTGAAGATAGGGATTGCTTTCCGTGCCGTGTGGAACAATTCTCCCGTCTCTTCAGGAATAGGGATAAACTAGGTTGAGTTTATCTCATTATTCCACCGCCTTTACTCTCTTCTGCGGTGAGAAATAAGCCGGGTATTTCTCATACGTGTCGTAGACCGCCAGACCAAAACCCTAAATGTTATCCCCCCATTTTTGTGAAGATGAGTCATCCTTTGTGATGATGTGTTGAGAGAGAAATATTCTCTTTAGCAGAGTTGGCCAAGATAAGAGATATTCTCTGATTTGTGAGAATGATTAGGATGAGTCACGTGAAAAGGCATGGAATGCCTCAGGAATCATGTGCAGAGTGTAAGAGGAGCTGAGGTTTAGCTCCCTCTCTTTACGGACGGTCACATATGTCATGTGGAGACCGTATTATTGCTTATGGGTCCCTTTGTTGAGCATGCGGAGCTCAAGAGAGCTTATCCACGTTTTTGGATAGACATGTATAGTTTAGGCTAAATTTACTAGCCGTGAGTGTGTTTGAGAGAATGAGAAATAGGCTTTAACCCTAGGTAAGGCGTGTGCCTATCATGGGGAATATTCGGCCCTATTTGAGATTTCCCGAGAGATTTGAATCTCTCCGAGATTTTGCAGAGAGTTTTGAATCTCTTAGAGATTTTGCAGAGAGATTTGAATCTCTCCGAGATTTTGCAGACGGATCAAAATCTCTCCGTGATTTTGCAGAGAGATTTGAATCTCTCCGAGATTTTACAGACGGCTAAAAATCTCTCCGTGATTTTGCAGAGAGATTTGAATCTCTACTAGATTTTGCAGACGGCTAAAAATCTCTCCGAAGATTTTCTTAACGGATCCGAATCTCTCTATGGTCAGCTGGGAGTCGTCCTGGAGAGAGAGAAAAGGCTTTGTACTCCCAATTAATGCCTCTGCGATACTTTGGCTCACTTGTCTTTGACCAGCGTATCTTGCATCGATGTGCTAGGAATCAACTGTGTGTCCATATGATGGGCCAACAAGACCAGTGTATCCGAAAGGATGTTCTAGGAGTCTGTCGAAAGGGACCGGAGGCATAATAACCAGCGTATCTCGCGGGGATGTCCTAGGAGTTATTCGGAAACCTCAGTAAGTCGAGTCAGAACCTAGAGCAGACATGACAAGTGTATCTCGCGAGTATGTACTAGGAATCAGTCCTTGATCTCAAATAGGGTGATTTGTGCTTACAGGAGATATGCAAATCTCCGCTCTGGGTCATAAGTCCTCTGGGGACGTATTTACGCATCTATAGAGCCTACACGACCAGCAACATATTGTTGAGGATGTATACTAGGAATCATGGCATCATAATCAGCTGCATCTCGCGAAGACATGCTGGAATGATGGCCGTTCTGGTTCATAAGTATGCCGTGGACGTTTTACGCTCTACAGAACCTACGTGACCAGCAGTATCTCATCGAGGATGTGCGCTAGAAATCACGGCATCACGATCAGCAGTGTCTCGCGGGGACGTATACTAGAAATCGTGGCTAAGGATGCCTTGAGGGCCAATGGCTTAATCTCTCCCGTGAGAGTTGAATTCTGTGTATAGGGTTGAAATAACACTTTTGCCCCTTATCCAAATTTCACCATCTACATTAAGTCCCCTACTCAGAGTAGAACCTTGATTATTCTATGATGAGTATATAGATGGTTACGAATCATTCAGGCGCGAAATTAAAATCCACTCGGTTTTCTAGACTTGCTGAGTCCTCGAATTGACGTTTAGTCTTTGATTGTTATAACTCTGATCTTGGAATTGATTCTGGATTTTGGAACTTCATGGGATTTTGTGTTAGACGTTAATGACATGATAATAAAGTCTTGATGAGACAAAATTTCCGTCTTGAGCGAATGGAATTTGTTAAATAGGGTTTACTTGGCAAAAACCCTAATTTTCTCTCTTTGTGCATCCTTGAGCTTCTGAGTTTGTATAGGCGAGTATGTGGGGAAGAGAGAATTTTTGAACGGTTCCTGGATGGCCTTGATGTTGGTGAAGGTCCGTGATAAAATAAAGGCACTTACTTTTGAAGTTACGGAGTCCCTATCCCATGTAAATTCTGAATTCAGCCTTGTACTGTACCTAAACCCTAATTTTTCTTCGTGTCTAACTCCTTCAGACACTCTGGAGAGGATTGACGAGGCTTGCAAGGTGTTCATCTATCTTCTGGGGTCGACACCTTGTGTGATGAGAGCTTGTTTAATTCCTTGTACCAATCAGACTCCTCTTTATTAGAGAAAATACATAATTTTGAAACTAAGGGTATTTTTGTCAAAAACCACTATGAGCTTGATTTTTATTTGGAATGGGAGAGACATGGAGATCCCCTAGGTATATTCACATCTTGAAATAGAGATTGGCGTGTTTCTGGTTCTGCTTTTGGAAATCACGAACTCAAATTTCCCGTTTTGAGCTAGATTCCCTTTATTTTCTCTGAAATTCTGCTTTTCTGGATTCCGTTTCAATCCCGTTCTTCTTCGAACACTTAGATAACTCAATATTCACGTGTATGAGTCCTTTGGAATGAGTATATGATAGCTTGGTCGATCTCTAGCTATATTAAGGCTTTCTTCTTTGAAAATACTCAAAATTGCAATATAAGGGTATTTTGGTCCAAATCCCTTATGAGCTCGTTTTTGTTGAAGAGAAATGAGTTAAAAATGGATTGAGAGAGGCTTAGAAAACCGTCCAATAGAATGGGAGAGGCTCGGTCTCCTCTCTTCTAGAATAAATCCCCTTTTCACCAAATTCTTGAAATAAGGGCTTTTTTCATTAAAACCGTAATTCTCTTCGACTTTGATCCCTCTGGAAAAATTACGAGAGAATAAATCACGTCCCACTGGCCTAGGAGAGAATCCTCACTCATGAAAAGGTCTTGGACACGACTTGGAGGAGTTTTGGAAGGAGAAAAGACCTTGGTTTCCTTATTGGACCCAAATTCCTCTAATTTCCTCTTTTAGTTCTAACTCCTTTTCCTTTTGCTTCAAGGCTTCCCTTTTTGAAATCAAATTGAAAAGAGAAGTATTTTTACATGTGTTAATGTATATAAACCGGTCCACCTCCTCCCACGAATTCCACCTGCACTGAAATTCCTTGTTTGAGCAGAATTCCTATTTCTGTTCGAAGTATAACTGGTATTGCATGAAACCGTTTTAGTATACTTAATGTTTGAATTTTAATTATTGACCCATGAATTATAATCATGGCATGAATGTGCTAAACATATTCCTCTTGCTTAGATGATAGCTTTGTTCGTCTTTCAAAACGATATTAATCTTCAAATTAGAAGCTAATAGTTAATGATCTTGCGTTTGCTGATGTAGATACCCATCGTTCTTTCTTCATTGAGGCATCCTCGTTAAGTCTTGAACTTTATCTCTCTTTAGTCTGATGCATACTTCTTCGACCATCGAATCAACAGAAATAGTTGTATTTGCAAGGATTCTCTTCGTTTAGGTGTTCGTCATAAAACTTCAGATTTGAGACACTTAGGGAGAATGAATGTAAAATCTTTATACGGACTCCGATTTGAGTTAACATCCCCAAATTTGAAATAAAATAAGATAGGCTTTCTAACGCAAAAAGAATGACTTGATTCCGAGTTTGTTTGGACAATCAAATCCGTGTATACTTTTGACTTCAGTAATCCCGTATAAAATTTCAGGAGTTTTTCAGATTGCACTTACTTCAGTGTTGGGATCACATCTCCTAGATCGTTTGTCCGTTTGAAGCGCACTTTTGTTATGTTGTTGGGAAGACATAGAGGAACACATTTGCTTCATAAAGTACCTCGAAATTCCTTATGAATTATCATCAGTTTTCAAGTCTTCGCGCTGCAATGTTCATCAATCGAATTACCAAAGGAATTCTTGTTTCAGTTGGATTCTTAAAACGTTCTATTGCTTCAAGCACAACCCCTTGGAGTATTATGACTTCACTACCCTTCCTTAGCTTTGTTTAGGTAGTAAATTTTGTATTCTTAGGACAGAGATACGTCCGTGGTATTGATGATTTTTTTTTACTCTTTGGTTTCCAGAAAACGTATTTTGCTTGATCCCTTGTGAAATTATGGACCCAAACAAATCCATGAGTACCCCATGAGATGTGAGATAGATTCATTAATGACAATATGACTCTAGGAATGAGGTTAGGTTTTAATGGATTAGGAGGGAAGAAGGATTGAAGGGATTGGATGAGACAAAACTTGAAGGGATTGTATGAGGACAAGGTTTTAGGAGGGAAGGACGGTTCTCATATAGAGAAACTCCTAGTCGTGTGTTGTTGCTCCCTTAGTTTATTCTTCTAATTCCTCTCTCATTTGTAGCGTACTCTTCATGGTGAGAACGAGTTCGACCTTGGTAGAGTGGGGATGAGCGGGCTTCAACAATTTCATAGGACCTTCAGAAAGAGACTTATGGTGCAGAGAGACAACTGACCGGCCTTGGGTGATTTCACGGGACCCATGTATTCTATAACTTCGGATGAGACACTTGTTGGAAATTTTAACATCATGAAAGTGATAACTCTGAACGATTTTTCTTCTGAAGATCTTGTAAAATTTTATGACCATCGTGAGAATCTTCGCTTCAATATGAGGTAGTTTCGAGAATGACTCAATTATGTCAGGGTCCATCGGGGTAAGTTGAGTTCAGAGAGGTTCTTAATCTGGAGGTGCATATGGTAGATGAAGAGCTGGAACATGCTAAGAAAGTGTCTTGAGATGCAGAGGCCAAAGTGAAGCAGCAAAACATGGAGAAAGAGATTTTCTCTAGGGGGCTCCGTCAGATAATTTTCTTCAGGGTTGATATTTTCTCTCTCTGAACCTTACCCGTATGCATCTGGTAAAGGAATGGAATACCTCAGGAATCTTGTGCAGAGTGTAAGAGAAGCTGAGGTTGAGCTCCCTCTCTTTACGGCCGGTCACATATGTCATGTGGAGACCGTATTATTGCTTGTGGGTCCCTTTGTTGAGCATGGGGAGCTCAAGAGAGCTTATCCACGTTTTTGGATAGACATGTATAGTTTAGGATCAATTTACTAGCCGTGAGTGTGTTTGAGAGAATAAGAAATAGTCTTGAGCCCTAGGTAAGGCGTGTGCCTATCATGGGGAATATTCGGCCCTATTTGAGATTTCCCGAGAGATTTGCAGACGGATCAAAATCTATCCGTGATTTTGCAGAGAGATTATAGAGATTTGAATATCTCCGAGATTTTGCAGACGGATCAAAATCTTTCCGTGATTTTGCAGAGAGATTTGAATCTCTCCGAGATTTTGCAGACGGCTAAAAATCTCTCTGAAGATTTTCTTAACGGTTCCGAATCTCTCTATGGTCAGCTGGGACTCGTCCTAGAGAGATAGAAAAGGCTTTGTACGCCCAATTAATGCCTCTACGAGACTTTGGCTCACTTGTCTTTGACCAGCGTATCTTGCATCGATGTGCTAGGAATCAACTGTGTGTCCATATGATGGGCCAACAAGATCAGTGTATCCCGAAAGGATGTTCTAGGAGTCTGTCGAAAGGGCCCGGAGGAAGAATAACCAGCGTATCTCGCGGGGATGTCCTAGGAGTTATTCGGAAACCTTAGTAAGTCGAGTCAGAACCTAGATTAGACATGACTAGTATATCTCGCGATGATGTACTAGGAATCAGTCCTTGATCTCAAATAGGGTGAGTCGTGCTTACAGGAGATATTCAAATCTCCGTTCTGGGTCAGAAGTCCGCCGGGGACGTATTTACGCATCTATAGAGCCTACATGACTAGCAGAATCTCGTTGAGGATGTATATTAGGAATCATGGCATCACAATCAGCTGCGTCTTGCGAAGACATGCTGGAATTGTGTCCGTTCTGGTTCATAAGTCTACCGGGGACGTTTTACGCTCTACAGAGCCTACGTAACCTACGTGACCAGTAGTATCTCGTCGAGGATGTGCGCTAGGAATCACGGCATCACGATCAGCAGTGTATTGCGTAGACGTATACTAGAAATCGTGGCTAAGGATTCCTCGAGGGCCAAGGGCTTAATCTCTCCCGTGAGAGATTAATTCTGTCTATAGGGTTGAAATGACACTTTTGCCCATTATCCAAATTTCACCATCTACATTAAGTCCCCTACTCAGAGTAGAACCTTGATTGTTCTATGATGAGTATATAGATTGTTACGGATAGTTCAGGTGCGAAATCAAAATCCACTCGGTCTTCTAGACTTGCTGAGTCCTCGAATTGACGTTTAGTCTTTGATTGTTATAACTCTGATCTTGGAATTGATTCTGGATTTTGGAACTTCGTGGGATTTTGTGTTAGACGTTAATGACATGATAATAAAGTCTTGATGAGACAAAATTTCCGTCTTGAGCGAATGGAATTTGTTAATTAGGGTTTACTTGGCCAAAACCCTAATTTTCTCTCTTTGTGCATCCTTGATTTTCTGAGTTTGTATAGGCGAGTATGTGGGGAAGAGAGAATTTTTGAACGGTTCCTGGATGGCCTTGATGTTGGTGAAGGTCCGTGATAAAAGATAGGCACTTACTTTTGAAGTTACGGAGGCCCTATCCCATGTAAATTCCCAATTCAGGCTTGTACTGTACCTAAACCCTAATTTTTATTCGCGTCTAACTCCTTCAGACACTCTGGAGAGGCTTGACGAGGCTTGGAAGGTGTGCATCTATCTTTTGGGGTCGGAACCTTGTGTGATGAGAGCTTGTTTAATTCCTTGTACCAATCACACTCCTCTTTATTAGAGAAAATACATACCTTTGAAACTAAGGGTATTTTCGTCAAAAAACACTATGAGCTTTATTTTTCTTTGGAATGAGAAGAAATACACTCTGTTTTCAGATATCTCTTACCATCACAGCTCAATAACTAACCGATTTAATCAGAGCACATGGACGAGATACACTAGTTACAAGGAGTCAAGAAATGACTCATCCTTCACAAAAGAAGAAAACAGCTAAATCAAACACAAGACAAATGGTAACTTACAGAAGACTTGAGCATCTCGCAAATGTCATCCTTGCAACTCTCAAGTTAGATATAAGGATGAAATTACCTAGAGCTAGGTAGCAAAGTAAGATATAATCCCACCATGAGTATTGAGATATGAATTGTAGATACCATCTTAGAGTTTGAACCGGGTATTCCTTACCTTCCTTCGGTTATTTCTTATTCTGGAAGAATTCGACATAACCTTTTTTGAAAATCCATTAGAAGGAATTTTCTGAGGATTAAGTCTAAGACCTCTAGAAACTGGTTCCAGAGAATTAGAGGGGAGAGGTCTCCACCTTCTAGACTTAGATCTACCAGACTTATTCTCATAAACACTGGGAATGCGTATTTTTGTGGTGTAAGAGTTTGCACCATGAGGAGAAACACGATCCATGTAGAGATTTCGAAATGAGTGACCATTGAAGTCCCTTTTATGAGATTTCTTGCTTTCTGCAGGAAAGAAATCCATTGTAGACGTCGTCAGACAATTTACTCCGTCAACTGTAAAAAGAAGTAGACCTTCAAGATCAGAAATCTGTTTCTTTCTAGCAAAACAATGTTGAACATAGTGATTCTTTTTCCCACAGAAAGAAGAGGTTCGTGGAAGAGAAACATTGGACGGAACCTGCTTTAAATCCATAGCCCTATTAGAAGACTGCAAATTATGTAAACACTTCTTGGCAGAAACTTCCTTTAGAGAACTTTTCTTCATGTACTGTAATTCTCTCTGAGAATTAGTGAGTGTCACAGAAGATTTTCTCATAGAGTTTTCCTCTTTCAAGGATTTGCACTGTTTTTGGGCTAGAAGAAGAGATGCACCCAGTTTCTCTTTTTCAACACGAAGGCTGTTCAGATCAGATGAATGTGTCGATCAAATGTTTTTCTCTAATTGAACCATCTTTAACAATATCCTCAAGAACACTAATCTTTTCACGCTGCAGGGTAGTTTCTTAAATTAATTTTTCGATATTGTTAGAGAAGGACTCAATGATACTATAGAGTTCCCGTTCTCGACCAAGAGACTTTTCAAATTCATCAATGAGTTGAGCATGATTTTGAAAATTAATAGTCTCACTAGATTTTTTTGAAGTTCTGGTGAGTTCCATTTCGGCTTCTGACATAGTGTCAATTGTCTTATTTGAGGGAATGTTGTCAAAAACCTTTCTACCTCGGGATTCGGAAGAATCAGCTAAGGAGTTATCCTTTGAGGTAAGCCCAAGACAATTGGCATAATTAAAAGCTTTTGAAGATATTTTACTATGCGTAAAAACACGAGATAATCTTCTGTCCACAGATTCGGATTGCCACAAACACAGACTTTTGAGATCTTAAGCGTGTTTGCTTGCTCTGATACCAATTGAAAAAACGTGGGTCTAACAACCACACCCAATATTTCTCTTAGCAACCTATATGGACAAACTCCAATATAATTCCAAGAGAATCAACTAGACAGTCAGACTCAATCAATGGAAATATATCCAAGAGTTATATCTCTGTTTCACAATGTAATCAGCAAATCAAACAGATAGAAATCCGTGAGCTTGATTATTATGTGAAACTACTTGAACGGTACCAAAGACCAGTGTTCAAGTGTCAATTAATATAATCAACAACCAGAGGTTGGATTCTCTAATTGATTGAACTACGCACAACCTGTGATATTTCTATTATATAACAAAATATAATGCGAAAAAGAAATAACACAGACACCATAAATTTTGTTAACGAGGAAACCGCAAATGCAGAAAAACCTTGGTGAAAAGACGAGGGTACCCAAATGTACCTCAATCTAAAACTTTTCCACCTATAAGTCCTTTTCCGAAAGTGATTGTCTATGGACTGAGTCGAGACAATACAACTAATCGGTTCACACTTCGTGTGATCTTCTATGGATACGAGATCGAGACAATACAACAACAAAGTATGTTTACTTAATAATAGGTTCGGACTTAACCAAACTCTAGGGATTGTCTATCAAGTAAAATAGAAATTAACGTTTGTGCGATTTACTTTAAATTATAATAAACACAATTATAATTGCGGAAAATAAAAGTAAATGACACAGCAAGATTTTGTTAACGAGGAAACCGCAAATGCAGAAAACCCCCGGGACCTAGTCCAGAATTGAATACTCTAAGAATTAAGCCGCTATACAAAATCAAACCAACTTCTTATAGTTGAGACCAAGCAACTAAACCTATAGTTCACCTAGTTTCCTGAGTATCCCTGCGCCTCCAACTTGCAGTAAGTTACACACTTGGAACAATTCCTTTGGTTCGTATTCCAAACAGTAAAGGAACAACAAATCTGTTCGGTAACAACTCTTTTCAAAAAACGTGACATGAGTCTGACAAAGGCTCTTCCGTTTAACCAATAAACTCATTTGTCGGGTCCTTAGATCAATCTCTCAACAACTACTGAAGTAATTGTTAGACTATGCAATCAATATTATTAATCACAAAGAAGTGTATTGATGCTGATCTACTCAACTAATCAATCTAATCTATCACAAAGATAAAACAATTATAGTTGGATCCCTTTCCATCAGAAACAAGTATTGTGCACACCAAATATTATGAACCCAAAAAGTCTTATTGTCTACAAATCTTCTTGATCTTCAATCAGCACCTGCACACAATCAAATTGAATCTCTTGTGATCAATCACACATAGAACGGAGTCTGTTAACGTTGGATTATCACAATACGTCTTTAGATCTACAAACAGTCTAAAGATCCCCGTCGAAACTTCGATCTAGTTTGAGTGAATCTTATATCAGAAGAGAAGATTCTCAAGCATAAACAAACTAGGTGCAATCAAAGTTCAACAACCGTTAGTTAATCAAATCAATCGAAAACTAAAATATATTGTAATTATCTAGTTTCCCACCAACGGTACTAATAGAGCTTCTCAATCCCAAAGAAGTCTTTAAATCGAGCGGCCGTAAGAGATTTCTCCTAATTAGGGTACTTTCCTCTCCGATAGGCGTCTCTACCAGTAACAACACAACTGAGGTAGTTTTGCTGGCTCTGAGGATTAGTTTGCTAGAAATGCAAAACTTCAATATTTATAGACAAGGAAGTTTGGATACCAAGGAATTTCCAAAACCAAATATTCTCAAAGATATGCAATAAACACAAAATCGGTTTTCATAACTCTTGGAAATGCACTGTCCAAATATTGACCGAAATCCTAATAGAAAAATCTATAATTAGTAAATGCACATTACTAATTATTATTTTCTAAAGATATGCATTTAATTGCTGGAAATTAAATAGCATATAAAAACTAAGAAACCTTAATTAAAAGATTCTCAATTTATTTCGATCCTGGGATTCTCCTTTAGCTATTAAGGAATATCTTTGAACAATTAATGATAAGAGTTACTGCACATTTTCAAAGTATGTTGACATCTTTACTCTGCAAGTCCTTTTACATACTTACAATCTTGGAACCGATTTGCCACACTTCCAAACGAATTTAGAATTGGGTCATCTAACTTCCAAGAACTATGTGACTGATTATCCTATCAAATCACCAATCATGGGTTTCACGGTTCTACCATAAACAAGTTCGGTTTCTACCTCCATGTGAGTATTGTGCATAGTCACGCTAGTTACCAAAACTTGGTTGAATAGGTACTAGGATCGGTTCCCCACATACTTATGGTAACTACCTGTATTTGGTGCACATGTCCATAGGATCGGTTCCCTCAAAACTACAAACTTTTTGCACATGTTCATAGGATCGTTTCCCCCATCTATTAAAAACGTGTTGCACCTCTTACAAGGATCGATTCCCCTCTTGTAAATTTGTTGCATCTCTTACTAGGATCGGTTCCCCAATGGCTAGATAAAAGTTGTTATTTACAAGGCATCGATCATACCATCTTGAGTGATTACTTAAGATCGGTTTCACTAATAAAAGTCATACCAATACATAAGTCAGGCCTTGTGAATAGTTTTACCAAGATACATAAACAAGTTTATGAGCGGTTATACTAAACACACATTGGTAATTCAAAATAAATTCGCAATGAATAACAATACCAATAAGCCTAGCGATTTCCCTTTCGATTCACAAAACAAGTTTATGAACTTACTTCCTTTAAACGAATGTAAAACATTGTTTCCTATGATGAAATCTTCACTCATACCCATACATAATCACAATAGCATTCATATGATCATGTCGATGTCTTATATACAAAGTTTAATGGTTAAGCAATAAACCTCGTATTGTATTCCTTAATACTATGTCTAACTAGAGATCATACACAGCTTCGCAGTTATGTTTTCAATATGCACGACTTGAAAGATACGTTTGGGAATGAAATAGATCAGGTCAAATATTACTAACCTCAAGAGGAAGGATGATGTTGTCGTTGTAGCTCCATACTTCTTCACATTCTTCAAGTCTTCATGTAATACTTGTAAGTCTCATATCCTAACACTTTCAAGATAACCTATACGAAATTGTCTCTAGTATATAATCAAGCGACTCTTTAAATGAGTTTTGATTCACTAAAATATGACAACCAAACATGCCATACCAACGCTTGGTGGGTTCAACCGAGCTATGCTCTAACAATCTCCCCCTTTGTAAATTTTAGTGACAAATTTCTTACATCATATGGATAAACAAATTACAAAAATTCATTATACACATACGCTTGATTCCAAGTTCAACAGCACAAAACCTGCATTAAATTCAATCCTTAAATGCCGCTGCTGACATTATAATAACAAAGCTAATACTCCCACTAAAGGTAAGATAGGTAGATTTTCAATCCGCACGTCTTTGTTATTTTCATGTAGTTCCTCATAACTACGTATCATATGATATGTGACTCCCCCTTAGTCTATGCTTTCACTCTTTTCGTTAGAATAAACGTTTTAGCACAAATGTCCTTTCCCTTAGTGATACCAACTCACAATAAGTCAATATCACTTGTTTACTCCATATATTTCTCCCCCTTTTTGTCACAAAATGACAAATAAACGAAAAAATAAAGGACAAACCGAAAGGATCTTACAAATCTCACAAAGAAACTTTGCAAACCTATAAGAGTTGAGCACGAGGGTTTTGCATACCATTTTAGATAACCAATATTAAAACCGAAACTACAAGTAATTTGGTTTTAACATGTTATCTAGGAAAAAATTGCCCGAAGCAATTTTCCCTAATAGTTTAGCACTTCAAAAATCGACTAATCACCTTAGTTCTTTTGCTAAACCGATTGTACAAATACAATCGCTTGTTCGATAAGACCAAAATAAAGATCAGAATTAACTTTATTTTTCTCATCAGGCTCTAATTATTCTCATCAATAACTTAGACCTTTCACTTTTAAACAAGACAAATACTAGGTTAGTTAACTAGTAATTCTTGTTAAGGCATTCGGTTAGACTTGAATAACCGAAACCTCCACGTTTGATAAGTCTAACTTAGATCCGAAAAACTTAGTTTCTCTTATCCGGAAATCACTTGGACTAAACAAATGATCTCGAAACCTTTTGTTAAGCCATAAACAATCCAACAAACCAAATAAATCAACTTGCATAATCATTTATCTTAACCGGAAGCAATTGAAATAAACATAGACATTATAGCACCGCAATTGCACCGAAATTTTGTAAGCCGAAACAATTGATATCAAACAATAACGAAAGATAACAATAGTTTTTCTTAACCGGAAACAATTGAATCACAATCAAACATCCATACACAAATAATGGAATCAACATCAATTGTACCGAAAATTTTGTTAAGCAAAAGCAATAAATATATGAAATAAAATCATACATTTCTTAAACAGGAAAACAATTAACTAACAAGATTGTTACCTCAAATTCTGCATCCTCTTCTCCCCTTAAGATATGTCATTAAGCTCAAGTTTACTTAGAACTCCCCCCATTAAAGTTGTCATCCTCCCGCCAAAACAAAAAAACAACAACAAAGAGCAACCTTTACCAGAGAAAGGTTGAAAACCGGTTTTAACTATGCGATGCAAAAGTTGAAACCTCGAAACACATATGCTTTTATGCTAAACCAAAAGATTCAACATATTGTGACTTTTTCACATATTGTTTCTACAGGAACCCCTCATGATCCTTTGATAAAGCCTACCAACATGAGCTAGAACTTAATCCCGTTAAATCAAAAAGTCACCCAAACCATAAGGGTTCACACATTATGAGATCGAATTTCAAGGTAATAAAACCGAAATCAAACATCCTATAAACATACATAGCAATAAAATAAAGCATTCAAGCACAGGCTATGTAACCGAAAACTATCACAAGAAAAATTATAGAATAATAATTTTATTCATAATAAGATAGTTTTATTCAAAATAGACTTTACAATTATTGAAAGAAATAAAAAACTGAAGTCTATTATTCTGGATTTAGTCTTCAGCATACGAATTAATCTTTAGTGGTGCTCTTATTGTTTACTGACGTTTCATCAGTACTCAAACTTTTGAAGCTTGTCTTAAGAGACTTGTCTGCAACCACTTCTTGTTTCTCAATATCTTGAACAAGAGCATTAAGTTCAGCAAGAACACCTCTTGTTTCATCAATTCTATTTTTGAGCCAATCTTGATGTTGAATTGTCATAATGAGATTGGTTCTCAGTTCTTCAAAATCTTGGATATAGTGAATCATACTATCAGAACGAATCCACTTGGTTTCGGTCTGATTTTGAAGGTTGTAAGCCAACATACATGACTCATCTTGAGATCCGATTAAACTATTAGAATCATAATCAGACATGATTTTTGATAAGTTTTTCTTCCTCCTCTCTGTATTAATTCCTTGACAATCCTTAACCTTTTGAGCTTCCTCCTTATTGAACTTTGTAACACTGCGCGTTATCGGAGGCATGCTCTGTTATTTAAAAGGGATTTACTCAGGGTTTCAGAATACAGAAAAGAGATTGTTTCCAGCAATAAACACGGTTTTGGACCTGACCAACTTGTGGAATACCAAAAATATACACAAAATATATTTTGTTTCCATTGTCCAAATCTTTCCACACTGGAAGGTTTATTAAAATTCAAAATTCCAAATAAGACCTATTTTTGGAAGATCATGATAATCATGAACAAATTTTTTTTTTGGCAGCCATGGAATCGCAGCTTTCCATAGGATACAACCGATTTTTATGATACGACATAAATCGACATTGTTCTCTTGTTTTATGTGCTTTTTCCCATCATGAGCACGAAAAAGGATGGTTTGCACAATCTCCAAACAACTAGGTTGTATTGGAGTAAGCCTTTTATGGCTTACATTGAATATCAGAAACATAGTTCATGTTTCTCTTTGGAACTCTCTGCCCAATATATTTTCTCCCAAGAAGGTGATCCTTCCTTGATCTAAAGTTATGATCAAATGGAGAAGATGTAGAATTTTCAGAGATAGATAAATCTCTCTTAATTCTATCAATGAGATTTTTATATGATTTTCTCATTCTAAGGATTTATTTATTATGCTCATCAGCACAAACATTTGAAACAATTATCGTAAAATCCTGATTGTTTCCTTTGGCAGAGAATTTCTCTTTCCCCTTTTTCTGGAATCGTTCTTCATCAAAACAACTGTTTCGATATGGGTGAGGAGGAACCTTTTTCCAGAAACAATTATCAACTCTCGAACTTGATTCCTTTAAGTCGATCTTATCGGGGTGGAATAAATTCTGTCTTTCTTCTGAGGAGTGATCTTTTATTTTTTTAAGACAAGAAACTTATTTCAATACTTTTACCATCATCTTTTGAAGAAGTATGAGTTTCCTGTCAAGTGACTAAAAATTGTATTCCTTAGGATCACCTTTACGGAATCGGTTCAAAGTTTCCTTTGGACAAGATTTCATTTGATCATCAGTAGATCTAGAAGCTGGTTTCTTATCCTCTTTTGACTTGATGTAGTTCGGCAGACTACCATCATCATGATCTGTTTCTGTTGTGACAAGATTATCACAATCTTCAAAAGTCGAGCTAGGACTTTTTATTTCCTCATTATCATAAGAAATTAAAACAGCATCATTAGTCAGGATCATAGGATGATTCTCTTTATCATGAGTAAGAGATTTACCCAGAGTTTCTAATTTGACAGTGAGATTCATATTCTCTTTGGATAGAATATTTAGTTGAATATCTCTATCTCGGATCTCATGTTTAAGAAGATTTGACTCTGTCTTTAATATCAGCATTCTTGTAGACAGAGATTTGATAGGCTTTAAGAGTTTTATCAACTCTTTATCAGCATCTTCTTTATCATCAGAGATAGACTCAGATGTTTTCTTAAATGTTGTAACTCCTGGATCATGAGTCATAAAAATAGGAACATCTTCAACTTTTGAGTATTCATACCCTTGCTTAACATTAACTGAATCAGTCATGGATTCAATTCTTATAGGTTAGATCGCACCAAACACAGATTGTTAGATCTTTTCGTGTTTGCCTGCTCTGATACCAATTGAAAAGATGAGGGTACCCAAATATACCTCAATCTAAAACTTTTCCACCTATAAGTCCTTTTCCAAAAGTGATTGTCTATGGACTGAGTCGAGACAATACAACTAATCGGTTCACACTTCATGTGATCGTCTATGGATACGAGATCGAGACAATACAACAACGAAGTATGTTTACTTGATAATAAGTTCGGACTTAACCAAACTCTAGGGATTGTCTATCAAGTAAAATAAGAATTAACGTTTGTACGATTTACTTTAAATTATAATAAACACAATTATAATTGCGGAAAATAAAAGTAAATGACATAACAAGATTTTGTTAACGAGGAAACCGCAAATGCAGAAAAACCCCGAAACCTAGTCCAGAATTGAATACTCTAAGAATTAAGCCGCTATATAAAATCAAACCAACTTCTTATAGTTGAGACCAAGCAACTAAACCTATAGTTCACCTAGTTTCCTCAGTATCCCTGCGCCTCCAACTTGCAATAAGTCAAGCACTTGGAACAATTCATTTGGTTCGTATTTAAAACAGTAAAGGAACAACAAATCTGTTCTGTAACAACTCTTTTCAAACAGCGTGATATGAGTCTGACTAAGGCTCTTCCGTTTAACCAATAAACTCCTTTTTCGGGTCCTTAGATCAATCTCTCAACAACTACTGAAGTAATTGTTAGACTATGCAATCAATACTATTAATCACAAAGAAGTGTATTGATGCCGATCTACTCAACTAATCAATCCAATCTATCACAAAGATAAAC
This sequence comes from Papaver atlanticum, assembly GCA_023531105.1. Classification (NCBI taxonomy): domain Eukaryota; kingdom Viridiplantae; phylum Streptophyta; class Magnoliopsida; order Ranunculales; family Papaveraceae; genus Papaver; species Papaver atlanticum. The sequence goes on along the minus strand of JAJJMB010017781.1, from coordinate 2,825,848 downwards.
CGATTATAGTTGGATCCCTTTCCATCCGAAACAAGTATTGTGCACACCAAAGATTATGAACCCAAAAAGTCTTTTTGTCTTCAAATATTCTTTGATCTTAAATTAGCACCTGCACACAATCAACTTGAATCTCTTGTGAACAATCACACACAGAACGGAGTCTGCTAACGTTGGATTATCACAAGACGTCTTTAGATCTACAAACAGTCTAAAGATCCCCGTCAAAACTTTGATCTAGTTTGAGTGAATCTTATATCAGAAGAGAAGATTCTCAAGCATAAACAAACTAGGTGCAATCAAAGTTCAATAACCGTTAGTCAATCAAATCAATCGAAAACTAAAATATACTGCAATTATTTAGTTTCCCACCAACGGTACTAATAGAGCTTCTCAATCCCAAAGAAGTCTTAAAACCGAGCGGCCGTAAGAGATTTCTCCTAATTAGGGTACTTTCCTCTCCAATAGGCGGCTCCATCATTAATAACACAACTGAGGTAGTTTTGCTGGCTCTGAGGATTTGTTTGCTAGAAATGCAAACTTCAATATTTATAGACAAGGAAGTTTGGACACCAAGGCAATTCCAAAACCGAATATTCTCAAAGATATGCAATAAACACAAAATTGGTTTTCATAACTCTTGGAAATGCACTGTCCAAATATTGACCGAAATCCCAATAGAAAAATCTATAATTAGTAAATGCACATTACTAATTATTATTTTATAAAGATATGCATTTAATTGCTGGAAATTAAATAGCATATAAAAACTAAGAAACCTTAATTAAAAGATTCTCAATTTATTTCGATCCTGGGATTCTCCTTTAGCTATTAAGGAATATCTTTGAACAATTAATGATAAGAGTTACTGCACATTTTCAAAGCATGTCGACATCTTTACGTTGCAAGTCCTTTTTCATACTTACAATCTTGGAACCGATTTGCCACACTTCCAAACGAATTTTGAATTGGGTCATCTGACTTCCTTAAACTATGTGATTGATTATCCTATCAAATCACAAATCATTGGTTTCACGGTTCTACCAAAAACAAGTTCGGTTCTACCTCCACGTGAGTACTATGCATAGTCACGCTAGTTACCAAAACTTGGTTAAATAGGTACTAGGATCGGTTCCCCACATACCTATGCTCTAACACCCGGGACCTAGTCCATATTTGAACACCATACTGTATTAAGCCGCTATAGACACTAGCCTACTCCAAGTTAACTTCGGACTGGAATGTAGTTGAGCCCTAACCAATCTCACACTGATCAAGGTACAGTTGCGCTCCTTACGTCTCTGAATCCCATCAGGACTCTACGCACTTGATTCCCTTAGCTGATCTCACCCACAACTAAGAGTTGCTATGACCCAAAGTCAAAGACTTGACAAACCAATCTGTCTTATACAGAAAAGTCTATTGTATATAAAAATCTATCTCCCAAAGATAAACCTATGAGTTTTTGTTTCAGCACTACTCGGTCGAACTCGCAAGCGTTGCTATCTCAAGCTTGTTATCAAGTTTAGTTTCCAAAACTAAAAGTCTTGATTTCTAGTCTACTTATAGCTTAGTCTCGGACAAGGATAGAAAGTGTAGTTGAGCTCTAGACTCCACGACGTTCATCATGCAAAGACGAAGAACTACTCAAGGAACTGGTGGAACTTCATAGACTAAAAGGTATGTAGAGACTTGAACTTATCTATCACTCAAAAAGTCTATCTACTCTATCTCCTATCTTGAGACAAAAAGTCGTATTACTATATAAACTTCGATTATACACATTTGCTATTTCAAGTCGAGTTTATCTCGCTCTCGAAATATGTGTTGGTAAGCTTTCGCTTTGGCCAAGTTCATCTTTACTCGTGATGAAAGTCATGTTGATTATTTCAATATCTTGAAAATTGCTTTGATGAAAAATAGTGTTTGAATAACCTCTATTTAACATCCTCTAAGAATGTTTCAATGATTGAAATAAAGAGTTTAGAATATGTAACCATCTTTGGATATAAGCATATATTGTGTGTTCGCACATTAGTGTATAATTCCAAAATCGGGAACCAAATGTATGCATACTTGTGTGTATACAAAATGGTTGATGGAGGCTGGGTAAGTATGCGTACCCGTACGCATACTGGCGGAAGTTCACGTTCGTGAATTTCTGCTGAGTTTGGATTTCAAAACCAACTCAATCTGGTTACCTAAGTACGCGTACCCGTACGCATACTGGCGGAAAGTTCACGTCCGTGAATTTCTGCTGAGTTTGAAAACCAAATCAAGCTCAAAACCGGTTACTTAAGTACGCATACCCGTACGCATACTTAAGTGTGTTACTTTCTAAAATTGGTTTATTCGTGAACTAAAACATTTATATATTAAGGAATGCAATTTGCAAACCGTGGCTATAATGTTCATGAATAGATTCGAGTGAATCAAAACCGATTTTGCTTCGATTGTGTCTTGTATACTTCTAGAAGATCTAAGCAATTGAACAACTCTTGAACTAGTTTAATTGAGTCATTTGGACTAGTTATGGTGAAGATGAATAAGGTTGATATGAAAGTGCTCATATGGCTAACCATTTGGTTAACTACTGTTGAACCAACTAGGTGTACACGTTTAGGTACGGTTACTCAAACCTAAATGACGTATAGTTCATTTGTGTATAACAAGCTATGTTCGATCTAACGGATTAAAGATATTAGCTTGAATCTAATCAGGTTTTCATCTAACGGTGAATACTGAATGCTTTGTTACCAAGGTAACTTAGATTGCAAACCCTAATTTGGAGAATATATGTAACACCCCGAGTTTTTATCATGGCGCATGCTAAAAGATGCGCTATGGCCTGGGATGAAGCTTCATCCAAAGCTTCCGTTGCTTAGTAAAGGTGGATTGACTTAAGGCCAATATCGCGCCAAAATGGTGCATTATGTTTTGCATTTGGCTAAGGGCCAAATCTCGCATCAAATGATGCATTAGGCCAGTTGAGTAAATGGCCTAGAGCATTGCAGCGCATCCTTTGCGCATTATGAAGGCTAATGGCTTAGAACCAATACTGCATAATCATTGTGCATCAGGCCAGAGAGGGCTGGCAGAAGCAAGTGTCGCGCGATCATTGCGCGCAATCATTGTACGCGATCATTGTACGCAATCATTTCGCGCAATTATTACACATGAATAGTAAAAGTGGGAGTTGATGAATGATTTTTTCTCCCCCAAATTAAGTTGTAAAAATGTCTTTAAAACATATATAGGGAGGGGTAGTTGGTTGAAGGTGCATATGCGGACCATGTACCAAGTAAGCTTCATAGCTTAGCCGGAAGAGTATAAATGATGCGTGATCCTCATTTATAGCTCCGTAACGTTGCCAATGGGGCATATGATGCGAAGGAATCACTGTGCCACGCCGCGGACCCGATGATGCATAATCATTATGCATCTTGACGGAATAGTCTATACGGACCATGCCATTACCATTATTGCTTAGCCACGGCTTTGCAAACAAGTTGGTTTAAGTTGCTGTCCCTTCGTGGATGAACTACGGTCTGTGCTTGATCCCTTTAGAGTAGGGAAGGGTACGTAGGCAGCCACAATGAATTGCAACATTGCCGGTCCAGCACTTTGTCGCTCATATCATCTATTTGGGAGATGATTGCGGCACGTTGGCCCCTCATATAATCTAAGATCGGTAGCTCGATGGAAGAGATGATTGTGGCCAAGCTTGATGAGGCTTAGTTACATGCCAGCAAGTGGATGCTCATACTTCCTATCAATTTATAAAGAGTTGGTAAGCGGGGTAAGGTAGGGAATTGGCAAAAGGCTTAGAGCGTCCTATGCCTAAGTCCAAGGCATATGCCCTATGCCTGGACAAGACTCGGTAGTTTGACGGTTGCTCAGATAGATAGGAAATTCAGTGATGAAATTCCTACGTTGAGGCAAAGCCAGTGAAGCATGCTATATGCATCGGCCTTGGCCCTATGGCCTTATACCATTTTTGCGGAAAAGGGTAAGTTTGGAACGGTGTGGAATCTAAGTTAGCAGCATAATGCTCCACGAGCATTCTTGCAAGGGCAAATGGATGTGCATTTGCCTAGATTAAAGGCCCGGATCATAGCATTATCATGGCGTATCGGGGAAGTTATAGCCTGCGCGCCCAGGCGTAATTTTATGGTCCGTCACACTATATAAAGGAAAACTCTAGCAACTGGGAAAGGTAATCCCGACACCTCCTGTGTGATACTAGTTGTATAAGCTAGAGTCGATTCTCCTTTAACCTTAGGTTTCTACCGAGACCCTGTAGGTTAACGACTTGAAGACTTCTTTGGGATTGTGAAGCCAGACCCAACTATTTTGTTTGTAGTTACGTGATATGATCTTGCCCGATTCTATCGTATTGAGTACAATTGAAATAATTGACTCGAGATTAATTTCTCCGATAGGCAAGATAAAAGTAATCACAAACATCTTCGTCTCATCGTTTGTGATTCCACAATATCTAGTTTCACCATCATATGATTTAGATTATTGTGAGGTGATAGATAATTCTAGGATGTTCTTCGGGAATATAAGTCCTGGTTTTCGATTGGTTCCTATTCACCTTGATTTATCAAAAGACGGAACAAAACTTGTAGGTATTTCTGTGGGAGACAGATTTATCTATTCTTGTAGACTTTTCTATGTGAGAAAGATTTGTTCATTAAAGTCGTCGACTTTGGGTCGTAGCAACTCTTAGTTGTGGGTGTCTAGTTGATTCTCTTAAAAGTATATTGGAGTTAGTCCATACAGATTGCTAAGCGAATTATTGGGTGAGGTTGTCGTACCCCCACTTTTTCAATTGGTATCAGAGCAGGCAAACACGTTTAAGACCTTATAAGTTCGTGTTTGTAGCGATCTGACTCTATGGACAGAAGCGCTATCTCTATAAACGTACAACCAGTCTTCGATGGCTCAAATTACTTATGGTGGAAAATTGTTATGCGTGCCTTTCTTCAAGCGCGTGATTTTCAATCATGGGTTTATGTAGTTAATGGCTATGATGCTCCCTGATAGACGCATTTATGTGTCTATTTTCTTCTCTTTTATGTATAGTGTTAGTACCCATTTCTGTACTAATTTTGGTATTTTACCCCCTTGTAGGTGTTTTTGGAAAAATGGGCTCTTGCGGGAAAATTAGCTCGAAAAGTTGTTAAAGGCTCCTGGGAGGACATTTGCTATTCGGACTCTCACTTTGGATAAGGGGTAACCCATTTTCAGGCAGCTGCTAAGCACAGACCGAGACTGGATAGGGGGAGGACAAATTTCTTCACGTTTTCAAATATTCAAAAATGGCGGGAATTCGTTTTTTCTCACAGACGATTTTTGGGATGAATTTTTGATCGATTTTTAGGGAGATTAAAGGGCTGAATTTGATTGGGTTTGTTCCTATGGACCTAACAGGCGAGGTAAGGGTGTTGGAATGGATCCAAAGTGACTAGAACTCGAATTGGAAGCGAAAAATGGTTAAAATATCACGTTCTATTTTTGGGAAGTTTCTTGGTTTATTTTTTAGAAATTTACGTGAAGAAGAGGAA
>JAJJMB010017781.1:2717037-2818473 GCA_023531105.1 Papaver atlanticum | reverse complement strand
CTTTCTTTTGTTTTGCTCTAAGAGCATTGTAAAGTCTGGAATTCATGTCGCCTTAAATATTTAATTGATATTGGAAAGGACTTTCTTGTTAATCAATAAAAGAGGGTTAAAATTGACAATTCTGCCTTTTATAGGGTAAGAGTTGTGCGTACGTGAATCCTTTGAAGTATGCAAAGGTTCCGTAACCCTACATTCCTTTTTCCTTCCCTGAAACTCTTTTTATCCTAAGACTGCTTGTTGAGACTCAAGTTATGATTTCCTCTCATATGGATACTCCAAGCATCATGTCTTCCGATGGAAAAGATGTTAATATGATCGTAAAGCTATCAATCACGAAGGAAAAAGAGAGATCTCCGTTACCTCCAACCTTGAAAAGAAAAAGAAGGAATGTGAGGAAGCCAAGGGTTGTTCCTTCAAATTCTCAGAAGTTTTCTGATGTTCTTGAAGAGTTGAAGGATACAAGAAAGGAGATCCAGCAAATAAAGGCTTGTGTTTTGAGAACTCTAGAGATTCAGAAGGCCCTGGTTCGACATCTTCAACCTAGAAGGTATGTTGGAATTGACTCCTTTCTCCATGAACCATATATTCCTATGGCTGTTGACGACAAGGAGTTCGGGGATGATAAATAATTTTCAGAGGTCTCAATGCCTAATTAATCTTCTTATGAGAATTTTATTCTTGATTTTTTAAGAAGAATAACTAGAGTTTGGAATAGCCATTATTTTGATTACACATAGCTATGTCCAACGTTTTCATCTTCATTGTTTTTAGATGTATTTGTTTAAATTCTAAATATTTTTTGTTTGGAAGATGACTTTTGCAATATTAATCTTTATGGTTTTATAAATTGCAATTTGCTATGGGATATGTGTGTTTACGTCCGCGAACTATGATTGTCCCATACGTTGTCAAAAGTTAAGTCTTTCGTACGTCGATATGCAAGTATTGATAAAAGAATGAATGAACTTTTGACAAAAACAAAAGTTAAGCCTTTTATGTCATTATGCAAATATTGATGGAAGAAAGGATGAGCTTTTGTTTATAAATATTATGTCTATTGTATGTCATTGTGCAAATAGAATGAATCTTTGTCTATTCCGCAGTATTGATCTTCCCTGATCCATATCTTTTATGTATATACTGTGTGGTTCCGTAAGTCCTCTTATGTTGAGATTTTCCAATTAGATTAATCATTGGTTCTCTTGTGGTTAGTTTAGTTGAGTATTCCGGTTGAATTAATCATGGGTTCTCTTGTGGTTAATTCAATTGAGTATTTTGGATACAATTTCATATTCTTATATGATTTATTGTTGTCCAAAGAAATCCTTCTTTTCTTGTGAAATTAAGGTCGCTCTTGTTGTTCTTTCGGGAATGACATTATATGGGGGAGAGTTCTTATTTGAACTTATGCTTTATTGTCAAATCTTTGTGGGGAGTGCGGCTGTGGAATATTACAGGGGTTATCTTTTATCTGTATAAACTCCTTGATGAATGCATTTAGTTTTGGCTATATGATTGCATCTAAAAAGTTGATATGTGCTTTCTTTTGGTCATGAAATGTCTCTATGGAAATTTTCATTAGGATCCCACTAGTTTTCATACCTTTGCCAATTTTATTGACAAAAAGGGGGAGAATTAATGTGTAGTTCACACTACAAATACATATGGTTTTCGGATCATTATGTAAGGGGGAGTGGTTTCCATATGAGATGGAGTATTGACTAAGGAGGAGTAATTCATATCACCATAGTATTGTTGTCAAAGTTGTGATACAATTGAACTTTGATGCTGTGTAATAATACTATGACATTGTGTAACAATGATTGAGAGCTTTTGTTTTCTTATTGTTATGGCTACGGATTTTCAACAACGATGATGCTAAACTTACAACCTTTGGAATCATTGGAGTACTTGGAAGTGACGAAGATTTCGAGTAATGTTGAAGAACCAAGGAGATCAAGCATGTGGAAGACAAGCTGCAAAGTTTATTTTTTATAATCCGTATGTATTGATAGTTTTGTCACTAAAATTGACAAAGGGGGGGATTGTTAGAGCACTGCTCGGTCGAACTCGCAAGCGTTGTTATCTCAAGCTTGTTGTCAAGTTTAGTTGCCAAAACTATAAGTCTTCATTTCTAGTCTACTTATAGCTAAGTCTCGGACTAGGATAAAAAGTGTAGTTGAGCTCTAGACTCCACGACGTTCATCATACAAAGACGAAGAACTACTCAAGGAACTGGTGGAACTTCATCGACTAAAAGGTATGTGGAGACTTGAACTTATCTATCACTCAAAAAGTCTATGTACTATATCTCCTATCTTGAGACGAAAATTCGTATTACTATATAGACTTTGATTATACACATTTTCTATTTCAAGTCGAGTTTATCTCGCTCTCGAAATATGTGTTGGTAAGCTTTCGCTTTGGCCAAGTTCATCTTTACTCGTGATGAAAGTCATGTTGATTATTTCAATATCTTGAAAATTGCTTTGATGAAAAATAGTGTGTGAATAACCTCTATTTAACATCCTCTAAGAATGTTTCAATGATTGAAATAAAGAGTTTAGAATATGTAACCATCTTTGGATATAAGCATATATAGTATGTTCGCACATTAGTGTATAAGTACAAAACCGAGAACCAAATGTATGTATACTTGTGTGTATACAAAATGGTTGATGGAGACTGGGTAAGTATGCGTACCCGTCCGCATACTGGCGGAAGTTCACGTCCGTGAATTTCTGCTGAGTTTGGATTTCAAAACCAACTCAATCTGGTTACCTAAGTACGCGTACCCATACGCATACTGGCGGAAAGTTCACGTCCGTGAATTTCTGCTGAGTTTGAAAACAAAATCAAACTCAAAACCGGTTACTTAAGTACGCATACCCGTACGCATACTTAAGTGTGTTACTTTCTAAAATTGGTTTATTCGTGAACTTAAATTTCTATAAACTAAGGAATGTATATTTGCAAACCATGGCTATAGAGTTCATGAATCGATTCGAGTGAATCAAAACCAATTTTTCTTCGATTGTGTCTTGTATACTTCTATGAGATCTAAGCAATTGAACAACTCTTGAACTAGTTCATTTGAGTCATTTGAACTAGTTATGATTAAGATGAATAAGGTTGATATGAAAGTGATCATATGGCTAACTATTTGGTTAACTACTGTTGAACCAACGACTTGTACACGTTTAGGTATGGTTACACAAACCTAAATAGCGTATAGTTCATTTGTGTATAACAAGCTAAGTTCGATCTAACGGTTGAAAGATATTAGCTTGAATCTAATCAAGTTTTCATCTAACGGTGAATATTAAATGCTTTGTTACCAAGGTAACTTAGATTGCAAACCCTGATTTGGAGACTATATAAAGGAGAACTCTAGCAACCGGGAAAGGTAATCCCCACACCTCCTGTGTGATACTAGTTGTATAAGCTAGAGTCGATTCTCCTTTAACCTTAGGTTTCTACCGAGACCCTATAGGTTAACGACTTGAAGACTTCTTTGGGATTGTGAAGCCAGACCCAACTATTTTGTTTGTAGTTACGTGATCTGATCTTGCCCGATTCTATCGTATTGAGTACAATTGAAATAATTGACTCGAGATTAATTTCTCCGATAGGCAAGATAAAAGTAATCACAAACATCTTCGTCTCATCGTTTTTGATTCCACAATATCTAGTTTCGTCATCATACGATTTAGATTATTGTGAGGTGATTGATAATTCTAGGCTGTTCTTCGGGAATATAAGTCCATGTTATCGATTGGTTCCTGATCACCTTGATTTATCAAAAGACGGAACAAAACTTGTAGGTATTTCTGTGGGAGACAGATTTATCTATTCTTGTAGACTTTTCTGTGTGAGACAGATTTGTTCATTAAAGTCGTCGACTTTGGGTCGTAGCAACTCTTAGTTGTGGGTGAGATTAGCTAAGGGAATCAAGTGTGTAGTATCATGCTGGGAGCAGAGACGTAAGGAGCGCAATTGTACCTTGGATCAGTGTGAGATTGATTGGGGTTCAACTACAGTCCATACCGAAGTTAGTTTGTAGTAGGCTAGTGTCTGTAATGGCTTAATACAATGTGTGTTCAATCTGGACTAGGTCCCGGGGATTTCTGCATTGGCGGTTTCCTCGTTAACAAAACTTCTGGTGTCTGCGTTATTTCTTTTCCGCATTATATTTTGTTATAATATATTGGAGTTAGTCCATACAGATTGCTAAGCGAATTATTGGGTGAGGTTGTTGTACCCCCACTTTTTCAATTGGTATCAGAGCAGGCAAACACGTTTAAGACCTTATAAGTCCGTATTGTAGCGATCTGACTCTATGGACAGAAGCGCTATCTCTATAAACGTACCACCAGTCTTCGATGGCTCAAATTACTTATAGTGGAAAATTGCTATGTGTGCCTTTCTTCAAGCGCGTGATTTTCAATCACGGGTTTATGTAGTTAATGGCTATGATGCTCCCGTTGTGGCAGTAGGAGAAGCAACCGTACCGAAAGATATTGGTGCATATGACGCTGTTGAGATACTTGCTACAAAGCAAAATTCCGACGGTTTAAATACCATCATACATGCCATTACCCCAGATCTTCAGCACCATGTGACTACGTGCACTCGGTCTAAAGATGCTTGGGATATCTTAGAAACCGTATTTGAAGGGAATACCAGTGAAAAGGAAGCTAGGCTTCAAAACCTAAATTTCGATGGGGAAAACCTTCGTATGGCAGATGAGGATTCATTTGATGAGTTTAATCACAAAGTGTTTGAAATTGTTAATGCATCTTTTGCATTGGGTAAGACTATTCCTGAAAAGGACATTGTGATGGAAATTATCAGATCGCTGCCATCTAGATACGATTCTAAGAAGCATGCCATCGTTGAAGGAAATAACCTTGATGCTCTCTCCAGAAATACGTTGGTTGGAAAGCTAAAGATCTTTGATCATGAGCATACATCCAAAATCGGAAAGGATGTTGCTTTCAAAGCACAGAAAAACACTAAAATACTTGATAAAAGTAAAAGTGTTTGCATCTCTGAAGATGATCTTTCTGAGACTGATTCATCAGATGAAGATCTTGACAAGTCAGTCTCTGATCACAAGACAGTTTAGGGATCTTCTTCTGAAGAGAAGTAAACGGTTCTCCAGAGATAAATCCAGGTCATCAGTTAAACCCCATAATCGTGTTCCTCCTAAAAATAGGGATAATGATGAGACTGATGACGAGGATATGCACCATTTCTTTAAGTGTAAAGGTTTTGGTCATTTTGAAAATGAGTGTCCAAATCGAAAGAAATACACTGGAAACAAAGGTCTTGCTGCAACTCTTGATGAAATGTCTGACAACTATGATTCTAATGAAGACGAAAAGTCAAGTGTTGCACTTCTTTGTGAAAATATTGATTTTGATAATTGTAGCAATACATACGTCAATCTTGATATTCTTTCAGAAGAAAATTCAACCGATATGGAAGAAAAAATTGATCTTTCCGTTGGAAACTCTTTGTCTAATGTTTCAGGTTCTACCTTGTGTCTAGCAGCTTGAACATCTCGGATACCTGAATCATATTCCAGGTTGACATGCTCATATTGTTCGCTTAAGGGTAATGAGCTATCAAAGTGTTACAAGTACAAACACAAATTAAGACATGTCAACAAACTTCAACGAAGAGCAAATCGATTACCAAACAAGCTCAAACTTGTTCAAAAGACAGCAGAGGTATGTAAGATTTTATGTTCGTCAAAGAAGTTCGTTTCCAAGGATAAGATAATACCATTGGGAAGAAAGTTATGGTCTAAACACTATGAGAAACAGGGTTCAATGAATTCCAATCAAAAAGGATATGGTGGACAGATTATTATTCACCCCAGCACAACTTAAATTGTGTTGGTTAGTGCATCTTGTCTCATGTGCGTGATTAAAAGAGACAAGGTGTTGCATACCCCAGGCTTTAAGAAAAGAAAACTCTTTAGTTGTTTTTTTTTTGTCTTTTTTTGTTTTGCTCTAAGAGCATTGTAAAGTCTGGAATTCATGCCGCCTTTCATATTTAATTGATATTGGAAAGGACTTTCTTGTTAATCAATAAAAGAGGGTTAAAATTGACAATTCTGCTTTTATAGGGTAAGAGTTGTGCGCACGTGAATCCTTTGAAGTATGCAAAGGTTCCGTAACCCTACATTCCTTTTTCCTTCCCCGAAACTCTTTTTATCCTAAGACTGCTTGTTGAGACTCAAGTTATGATTTCTTCTCATATGGATACTCCAAGCATCATATCTTCCGATGGAAAAGATGTTAATATGATTGTTAAGCCATCAATCACGAAGGAAAAAGAGAGATTTCCGTTACCTCCAACCTTGAAAAGAAAAAGAAGGAATGTGAGGAAGCCAAGGGATGTTCCTACAAATTCTCAGAAGTTTTCTGATGTTATTGAAGAGTTGAAGGAGATAAGAAAGGAGATCCAGCAAATAAAGGCTTGTGTTTTTAGAACTCTTGAGATTCAGAAGTCCCTGGTTCGACATCTTCAACCTAGAAGGTCTGTTGGAATTGACTCCTTTCTCCATGAACCATATATTCCTATGGTTGTTGACGACAAGGAATTCGGGGACGATAAAGAATTTTTCAGAGGTCTCAATGTCTAGGAAATCTTCTTATGAGAATTTTATTCTTGAGTTTTTAAGAAGAATAACTAGAGTTTGGAATAGCCATTATTGTGATTACACATAGCTATGTCCAACGTTTTCATCTTCATTGTTTTTAGATTTATTTGTTGGTAATTTAAATATCATAGGTTGTGCGTTGAATCAATCAATTGGGAAATCCGACCTTTGGTTGTTGATTGAAATTGATTGATACTTGAACATTGGTCTTTGGTACCGTTCAGGTTAATTTCTCTTGTATTCAATTAGAATCGCAGATTTCTATTTGCTTGAGTAAGGATTGAATCGACAAATTGAGATATAACTCTTTGATATACTTTTTATTAAGATTGAGTCTGACTGTCAAGTTGATTCTCTTAAAAGTATATTGGAGTTAGTCCATACAGATTGCTAATTGAAATATTGGGTGAGGTTGTTGTACCCCCACTTTTTAAGTTTTTTTCCGTCTTTTGATAAATCAAGGTGAACAGGAATTTTTTTATATACCGGGCTTATAATCCCGAAGAACATCCTATAAATATCAATCACCTCACAATAATCTTAATCGTATGGTGGCAAAACAAGATATTGTGGAATCACAAACGATGAGACGAGGATGTTTATGACTACTTTTTATCTTCCCAATCGGAAATTAAATATCGAGCCAATCTTAGAGAAGATAGTACCCAATCACGATAGAAACAGCAAGATCAGATCACGCAATTATAGAGAAAATAGTGTATTCTGGCTTCACAATCCCAATGCAGTCTTTAAGTCGTTAACCTACAGGGTTTCGTGAAAAACCTAAAGTTAAAGGAGAATCGACTCTAGTCGCAACTAGTATCACACAGGAGGTGTGGGGATTAGGTTTCCCAGTTGCTAGAGTTCTCCTTTATATAGTCTTAAAATCAGGGTTTGCAATCAATGTTACCTTGGTAACAAAGCATTCAATATTCACCGTTAGAAGAAAACCTGATTAGACTCAAGCTAATGTCTTTCAACCGTTAGATCAAACTTAGCTTGTTACACACAAATGAAATGTACCTTCATTTAGATTTGAGTAACCGTACTTAAATGTGTTACCTTGTTGGCTCAACAATAATTAACCGAAGTTAGCCATATGAACACTTTCATATCAACCTCATTCATCTTAACCATAACTAGTTCAAATGACTCAAATGAAACTAGTTCTAGAGTTGTTCAATTGTTTATATTCTCATAAAAGTATACAAAACACAATTGAAGAAAAATCGATTTTGATTCACTCGAATCAAGTCATGAACATTATAGCCACGGTTTGCAAAAGATTGCATTCCTTAATGTATAAATATATTAGTTCATGAACAAACCGATTTTAGAACATCATCCACTTAGGTATGCGTACGGGTATGCGTACCTAAGTAGCCGTACCAAGTTTGGGTTTCTCCAGTACGCAAACTGGTACACATACCATCCAAACTCAGCAGAAATTCCCGGACCTGAACCTTACGCCAGTACGCGTACCGGTTTGCATACCAGGTTCCCGGATTTTCTCAAACCAACCAGTATGCATACAGGTATGCATACCATGGTTCCTGGACATGGATTACATATATGCAAGTACGCATACTATGCTTAAATACAATTGTTCTAAACTCTCATTTCAACCATTGAAACATTCTTGGAAGACGGGAATAGCTGTCTCACACAAACTATTAGCTTCAAAGCAATTTTCAAGTGATCGAATGATCAATACGAAACATTCCGAGTCTACATCAAATTACTGTCTCACACAAGTCATGTAAAATGTTACCAGGCGATTTTCACATGATCATCTTTTGACTTTCGTCAAGAATATAAGATGTGAAAAAGTGGGGGTACAACAACCTCACCCAATATTTCGCTTAGCAATCTGTATGGACTAACTCCAATATACTTTTAAGAGAATCAACTTGACAGTCAGACTCAATCTTAATAAAAAGTATATCAAAGAGTTATATCTCAATTTGTCGATTCAATCCTTACTCAAGCAAATAGAAATATGCGATTCTAATTGAATACAAGAGAAATTAACCTGAACGGTACCAAAGACCAATGTTAAAGTATCAATCAATTTCAATCAACAACCAAAGGTCGGATTTCCAATTGATTGATTCAACGCACAACCTGTGATATTTAAATTACCAACAAATAAATCTAAAAACAATGAAGATGAAAACGTTGGACATAGCTATGTGTAATCACAATAATGGCTATTCCAAACTCTAGTTATTCTTCTTAAAAACTCAAGAATAAAATTCTCATAAGAAGATTTCCTAGACATTGAGACCTCTGAAAAATTCTTTATCGTCCCCGAACTCCTTGTCGTCAACAGCCATAAGAATATATGGTTCATGGAGAAAAGAGTCAATTCCAACAAACCTTCTAGGTTGAAGATGTCGAACCAGTGCCTTCTGAATCTCAAGAGTTCTAAAAACACAAGCCTTTATTTGCTGGATCTCCTTTCTTGTCTCCTTCAACTCTTCAATAACATCATAAAAATTCTGAGAATTTGAAGGAACAGCCCTTGGCTTCCTCACATTCCTTCTTTTTCTTTTCAAGGTTGGAGGTAACGGAGATCTCTTTTTTTCCTTTCATTGATGGCTTAACAATCATATTAAATCTTTTCCATCGGAAGACATGATGCTTGGAGTATCCATATGAGAAGAAATCATAACTTGAGTCTCAACAAGCAGTCTTAGGATAAAAAGAGTTTCGGGGAAGGAAAAAGGAATGTAGGGTTACGGAACCTTTGCATACTTCAAAGGATTCACGTACGCACAACTCTTACCATATAAAAGCATAATTGTCAATTTTAACCCTGTTTTATTGATTAACAAGAAAGTCCTTTCCAATATCAATTAAATATGAAAGGCGGCATGAATTCCAGACTTTACAATGCTCTTAGAGCAAAACAAAAAAAGACAAAAAAAAAACAACTAAAGAGTTTTCTTTTCTTAAAGCCTGGGGTATGCAACATCTTGTCTCTTTTAATCAGGCACATGAGACAAGATGCACTAACTAACACAATTTAAGTTGTGCTGGGGTGAATAATAATCTGTCCACCATATCCTTTTTGATTTGAATTCATTGAACCCTGTTTCTCATAGTGTTTAGACCATAACTTTCTTCCCAATGGTCTTATCTTATCCTTGGAAACGAACTTCTTTGACGAAGATAAAATCTTACATACCTCTGCGGTTTTTTGAACAAGTTTGAGCTTGTTTGCTAATCGATTTGCTCTTCGTTGAAGTTTGTTGGCATGCCTCAGTTTTTGTTTATACTTGAAACACTTTGACAGTTCATGACCCTTGAGCGAACAATATGAGCATGTCAACCTATAATATGATTCAAGTACCCGAGATGTGCAAGATGCTAGACACAAGGTAGAGCCTTAAAAATTAGACAGAGAGTTTCCAACGGAAAGGTCAGTTTTTTCTTCCAGATTGGTTGAGTTCTCTTCTGAAAGAATATCAAGATTGACGTATGTATTGCTACAATTATCAAAATCAATATTTTCACAAAGAAGTGCAACACTTGACTTTTCGTCTTCATTAGAATCATAGTTGTCAGATATTTCGTCAAGAGTTGCAGCAAGACCTTTGTTTCCAGTGTATTTCTTTCGATTTGGACACTCATTTGCAAAATGACCAAAACCTTTACACTTAAAGAACTGTTGCACATCCTCGTCATCAGTCTCATCATTATCCTTATTTTTAGGAGGAACACGATTATGGGGTTTAACTGATGACCTGGATTTATCTCTGGAGAACCGTTTACTTCTCTTCAGAAGAAGATCCCTAAACTGTCTTTTGATCAGAGACTGACTTGTCAAGATCTTCATCTGATGAATCAGTCTCAGAAAGATCATCTTCAGAGATGCAAACACTTTTACTTTTATCAAGTATTTTAGTGTTTTTCTGTGCTTTGAAAGCAACATCCTTTCCGATTTTAGATGTATGCTCATGATCAAAGATCTTTAGCTTTCCAACCAACGTATTTCTGGAGAGAGCATCAAGGTTATTTCCTTCAACGATGGCATGCTTCTTAGAATCGTATCTAGATGGCAGCGATCTGATAATTTTCATCACAATGTCCTTTTAAGGAATAGTAACACCCAATGCAAAGGATGTATTAACAATTTCAGATACTTTGTGATTAAACTCATCAAATGAATCTTCATCTTCCATACGAAGTTTTCCCCAATCGGAATTTAGGTTTTGAAGCCTGGCTTCTTTTTCGCTGGAATTCCCTTCAAATACGGTTTCTAAGATATCCCAAGCATCTTTAAAATGAGTGCACGTAGTCACATGGTATTGAAGATCTAGGGTAATGGCATGTATGATGGCATTCCAACCGTAGGAATTTTTCTTTGCAGCAAGTATCTCAGCAGCGTCATATGCACCAATATCTTTAGGTACGGTTGCATCTCCTACTGCCACAAAGGGAGCATCATAGCCATTAACTACATAAACCCATGATTGAAAATCACGCGCTTGAAGAAAGGAACGCATAGCAATTTTCCACCACAAGTAATTTGAGCAATCGAAGACTGGTGGTACGTTTATAGAGTTAGGTTGCTACAAACACAGAATTATAAGGTCTTTAACGTGTTTGCCTGCTCTGATACCAATTGAAAAAGTGGGGGTCTAACAACCTCACCCAATATTTTGCTTAGCAATCTGTATGGACTAACTCCAATATACTTTTAAGAGAATCAACTAGGCAGTCAGATTCAATCTTAATAAAAAGTATATCAAATAGTTATATCTCAATTTCTCGATTCAATCCCAACACAAACAAATAGAAATCTGCGAGTCTTATTGAATACAAGAGAAATAAACTTGAACGGTACCAAAGACCAATGTTCAAGGATCAATCAATTTCAATCAACAACCAAAGGTTGGATTTACTAATTGATCGATACAAACTCACAACCTGTGATATTTCAATTATATAACAAAATATAATGACAGACACCAGAAGTTTTGTTAATGAGGAAACCGCAAATGCAGAAAAACCCCGGGACCTAGTCCAGATTGAACACACACTGTATTAAGCCGCTACAGACACTAGCCTACTACAAACTAACTTCAGTTTGGACTGTCGTTGAACCCCAATCAATCTCTCACTGGTCCAAGGTACAGTTTCGCTCCTTACGTCTCTGATCGCAACATGATACTATGCACTTGATTCTCTTAGCTGATCTCACCCACAACTAAGAGTTGCTACGACCCAAAGTCGAAGATTTAATAAATAAATCTGTATCATACAGAAAAGTCGACAAGAATAAATAAATCTGTCCCTCATAGAAATACCTACGAGTTTTGTTCCGTCTTTTGATAAATCAAGGTGAACAGGAACCAATCGATAACCCAGACTTATATTTTCGAAGAACAACCTAGAATTATCAATCACCTCACAATAATCTTAATCGACTAGCGAAACAAGATATTGTGAAATCACAAACGATGAGACGAAGATGTTTGTGACTACTTTTCTATCTTGCCTATCGGATAAATTAATCTCAAGCCAATCTTACTATTACACTCAATCACGATAGAAATGGCAAGATCAGATCACGCAACTACAGAGAAAATAGTTGGGTCTGGCTTCACAATCCCAATAAAGTCTTTAATTCGTTAACTTACAATGTCTCGGTAGAAACCTAAGATTAAAGGAGAATCGACTCTAGATTATACAACTAGTATCACATAGAAGGTGTGGGGATTAGGATTCCCAGTTTCAAGAGTTCTTCTTTATATAGTCTCCAAATCAGGGTTTGCAATCTAAGTTACCTTGGTAACAAAGCATTCAATATTCACAGTTAGATGAAAACCTGATTAGATTCAAGCTAATATCTTTCAACTATTAGATCGAACTTAGCTTGTTATACACAAATGAAATATACGTCATTTAGGTTTGAGTAACCGTACCTAAACGTGTACACCTAGTTGGTTCAACAGTAGTTAACCAAATGGTTATCCATATGAGCACTTTCATATCAACCTTATTCATCTTCACCATAACTAGTCCAAATGACTCAATTAAACTAGTTCAAGAGTTGTTCAATTGCTTAGATCTTCTAGAAGTATACAAGACACAATCGAAGCAAAATCGGTTTTGATTCACTCGAATCTATTCATGAACATTATAGCCACGGTTTGCAAATTGCATTCCTTAATATATAAATGTTTTAGTTCATGAACAAACCAATTTTAGAAAGTAACACACTTAAGTATGCGTACGGGTATGCGTACTTAAGTAACCGGATTTGAGTTTGTTTTTGTTTCCAAACTCAGCAGAAATTCACGGACGTGAACTTTCCGCCAGTATGCGTATGGGTACGGATACTTAGGTAACCGGATTGAGTTGGTTTTGATTTCCAAACTCAGCAGAAATTCACGAACGTGAACTTTCGCCAGTATACGTACGGGTACGCATACTTACCCAGTCTCCATCAACCATTTAGTGCACACACAAGTATGCATACATTTTGTTCCCGGTTTTGGACTTATACATTAATGCGCGAACACATTATATGCTTATATCCAAAGATGGTTACATGTTCTAAACTCTTTATTTCAATCATTGAAACATTCTTAGAGGATGTTAAATAGAGGGTATTCACACACTATTTTTCATTAAAGCAATTTTCAAGATATTGAAATAATCAACATGACTTTTGTCACTTGTAAAGATGAACTTGGCCAAAGCGAAAGCTTACCAACACATATTTCGCAAAATAGATAAGCGAGATAAGCTCAGCTCGAAATAGCAAATGTGTATAATCGAAGTCTATATAGCAATACGACTTTTGTCTCAAGATAGGAGATAGAGTAGATAGACTTTTGAGTTATAGATAAGTTCAAGTCTCCACATACCTTTTTGTCGATGAAGATCCACCAGTTCTTTGAGTAGTTCTTCGTCTTTGCATGATGAACGCCATGGAGTCTAGAGCTCAACAATACTTTGTATCCTAGTCCGAGACTTAGCTATAAGTAGACTAGAAATGAAGACTTATAGTTTTGGCAACTAAACTTGACAACAAGCTTGAGATAGCAACGCTTGCGAGTTCGACCGAGCAATGCTCTAACAAGATGAACTTGGTTAAAGCGAAAGCTTACCAACACATATTTCGAGAAATATGTAAGTGAGTTAAACTCAGCTCGAAATATCAAATGTGTATAATCGAAGTCTATATAGCTATACGACTTTTGTCTCAAATAGGAGATAGAGTAGATATACTTTTGAGTGATAAATGAGTTCAAGTCTCCACATACCTTTTGTTGATGAAGTTCCACAAGCTCTCCTTAGTAGTTCTTCGTCTTCAATCGATGAACGCCGTGAAGTCTAATGCTCAACTATACTTTCTATCCTAATCTGAGACTTAGCTATAAGTATACTAGAAATCAAGACTTATAGTTTTGGCAACTAAACTTGACAAGAAGCTTGAGATAGCAACGCTTGCGAATTCGACCGAGCAGTGCTCTAACAATGTGAGATGAAGTATTGACTAAGGGGGAGTGATACATATCACCATAGTATTATTGTCAAAGTTGTGATATAATTGGACTTTAATGCTGTGTAATATTACTATTACATTGTATAACAATGATTGAGAGCTACTGTTTTCTCATTGTTATAGTTACGGATCTTCAACAACTATGATGCTGAGTTAAACACATTCAAAATCACTAGAGTACTTGGAAGTGACGAAGATTTCGAGTAATGTTGAAGAACGAAGAAAATAAAGCATTTGGATTGAGAGCTATAAAGTTTATTTATTTTGTATTCCATATGTATTGATAGTTTTGTCACTAAAATTGACAAATGTCCAGGGTAAGGCAAAGGGAGGAATCTAGTCTAGAGATCACATCGGGTCTTTAGAGGCCCCAGGCGGAGATTGTTAGAGCACTGCTCGGTCGAACT
The DNA here is from genome assembly GCA_023531105.1 of Papaver atlanticum. Taxonomy (NCBI): domain Eukaryota; kingdom Viridiplantae; phylum Streptophyta; class Magnoliopsida; order Ranunculales; family Papaveraceae; genus Papaver; species Papaver atlanticum. The sequence goes on along the minus strand of JAJJMB010017781.1, from coordinate 2,803,871 downwards.
CTCAAGCTTTGCTATCTCAAGCTTGTTGTCAATTTTAGTTGTCAAAACTATAAGTCTTGATTTCTAGTCTACTTATAGCTAAGTCTCGGATTATGATAGAAGGTGTAGTTGAGCATTAGACTTCACGGTGTTCATCGAATGAAGACGAAGAACTACTAAGGAAAGCTTGTGGAACTTCATCAACAAAATGTATGTGGAGACTTGAACTCATCCATCACTCAAAAGTCTATCTACTCTATCTCCTATTTGAGACAAAAGTCGTATAGCTATATAGACTTCAATTATACACATTTGATATTTCGAGCTGAGATTAACTCGCTTACATATTTTTCAAAATATTTGTTGGTAAGCTTTCGCTTTAACCAAGTTCATCTTATATTCCTTACGAAAGTCAAAAGATGATCATGTGAAAATCGCCTGGTAACATCTTACATGATTTGTGTGAGACAGTCATTTGATGTAGACTCGAAATGTTTCGTATTGTTCATTCGATCACTTGAAAATTGCTTTGAAGCTAATAGTTTGTGTGAGACAGCTATTTTCGTCTTCCGAAAATGTTTCAATGGTTGAAATGAGAGTTTAGAACAATTGAATTTAAGCACAGTATGCATACTTGCATATGAGTAATCCAAGTCCGGGAACCATGGTATGCATACCCGTATGCGTACTATTTTGTTTAGTCAAGGTCCGGGAACCAAGTACGCATACCGGTACATGTACTGGCGTGAGATTCAAGTTCCGGGACTTTAACTGAGTTTGTGGTATGCGTACCAGTTCACGTACTGGCGAACCCAAACTTAGTCCGGCCATTTAGGTATGCGTACCCATTTGCATACTTGAGTGGGTTATGTTCTAAAATCGGTTTGTTCATGAACTAATACATTTATATAATAAGGAATGCAATTTTTTGCAAACAGTGGCTATAATGTTCATGACTTGATTCGAGTGAATCAAAATCGATTTTGCTTCAATTGTGTCTTGTATACTTCTATGAGAATATAAATAATTGAACAACTCTAGAACTAGTCTCATTTGAGTCATTTGAACTAGTTATGGTTAAGATGAATATGGTTGAGATGAAAGTGTTCATATGGCTAACTTCGGATAACTATTGTTGAGCCAACAAAGGTGCTCACGTTTAGGTACGGTTACTCATATCTAAATGAAGTCACTTTTCATTTGTGTGTAACAAGATAAGTTCGATCTAACGATTGAAAGATATTAGCTTGAGTCTAATCAGGTTTTCATATAACGGTGAACATTGAATGCTTTGTTACCAAGGTAACATTGATTACAAACCCTTATTTGAAGACTATATAAAGGAGAACTCTAGCAACTGGGAAACCTAATCCCCACACCTCCTGTGTGATACAAGTTGCGACTAAAGTTGATTCTCCTTTAACCTTAGGTTTTTCACGAAACCCTGTAGGTTAACGACTTGAAGACTTCATTGGGATTGTGAAGCCAGACCCAACTATTTTCTTTGTAATTGCGTGTTCTGATCTTGCTTTTTTTTTTGCTTGGTAATACTAATTTTATTAATAGCTCAAAATGTAACTTTTCATTATTTTTTTCTTTCTCTGTAGTTGTGTGTTCTTATCTTGCTGTTTTCTATCGTGATTGAGTACTATCTTGATAGAATCCAGTTTTACCGAGACTGAAGATGGTTGTGGCATAGCTTCATAAACCTTCTTCTAATAAGAATATGAACATAAATGGAAGTCATGTAGGATTTATTTTCAGTGTTTTGTTTATCTAGGAGTCTTGGAAGGTTTTTATCTATGGAGTTTTTTTAGCCCCCAGGTCAAATAACATTAGGAATAGGAGTTTGATTAGGATTCTTGAGGTTTTCGTCTATTTAAGGAGTTTTTCTGGTCTATTGTTATTCATTCAGAAACCAAGTAATTTGTTTATCAATTCTTTTTCTTAGTCTACAAACGATTTCGCTTCTACTGGTCGTGATAAGAATCAAATTCTTATCATTGGTATCAGAGTGGTTTCACTCCTTGTATGACCCTAACTCGATCACAAAAATGAAAAGTTATAGAGCAGTTGACAGCTCAAGTTACTGCGATGGCTACATCAAGTTATCGATTGGCGGAACAATTAGAGAAGTTATTGGAGAAAGACTTTGCTTCAAATAATGGAGGTCATAATCCTCCTAAGAATGATGCAAAGGTGTGGATCCTAAGGGTTGGTTATATCGTGTTGAATTATACTTTCAATTTTATGAAATACCTCTAGCAAAACAGGTACAACTGGCAGGTATTAACCTTGATGGGAAGGCTTTACAGTGGTATAAGTGGATGAAGAAGATACCGCCTAACCCTTACTGGGAAGGCTTCTCTGCATCTTTTTTGAAAAGATTTGGACGTACAAAATATGACGACCCAGCTGCGGCTTTATCCAAGATCAGTCAGGCTAATTTTAGTTCCATCGGAGACTATCAAGAGGAATTTGAACGATTGTCAAACCAGGTAGATAACCTTCCATATAAAAAATTTGTAAGTTGTTATGTTGGTGGGTTAAAACCTGAGGTCCGTCTTGAAGTACAAGCATTAAGTCCCGAATCTTTAGTTGAGACTATAAGATTAGCTCGTTTACAAGATGAGAAGGTTATTTTACGAAGACAGGGTTACAAACCCGTTGTTCGAATTAATACTACACCTACAATATCACCAATTAAAAGTAATCATATTCCTCCAATCAAGCGGTTGACTACGGAAGAGGCAGAGGAACGTCGAAAGAAGTAATTATGTTACAACTGCGATGAAAGATGGTTCCGGGGACATAGATGTAAGTCAAAACCTTGTTTCTCATGGAAGGAGAGGATTTTGAAAAAGAAAAAGAGTATATTACTGAGGACATGGAAGCAGAAGAGACAGCTGAAATTTATATTCATGCCTTAGCAGGGTCGACAACACCACAAACCATGCGTATTGTGGGGGAAATAAATAAAGCGAAAGTTACAATTCTAGTTGATTCAGGTAGCACTCACAACTTTCTTGATCCATCTATACCTAAACAGTTGAATATTGAGGTGATTAAAGATGAAGGGTTTGAAGTTATGATTGCAAACGGAAGTCGAATACCATGCCTAGGAATATGCGCAAATTTGGAATTTCACCTTCAGAATATTCCTTTTGTCAGTAACTTTCATGTATTAGAGTTGGGTGGTTGCGACATGGTCTTAGGAGCACAATGGATGCAGACTCTAAGAATAATTCAGTGGGATTTTAAGAATTTAACAATGGAGTTCAAGGTGGAAGATCAAAATATACAACTGACTGGGAATCAATCTAAGATTAACCAGCTAGCTTCTATCTATACAGTAGGGAAATTAATCAAGCAGGGAGCACAGGGGCTGATATGTTGCATCCAAAATACATAACCAAAATTAGCTTCATCACCGATACCTAAGGAAATCGAACTATTAATTGATAATTATAGTTCAATATTCTTAACACCAACCAAGTTACCGCCGGTGCGACCTCATGATCACAAAATTCCATTAATACCAGGAGCCACACCGGTGAATGTGCGACCATACCGCTATGCACACTGTCAAAAGTCTGAAATTGAGAGGTTAGTTCAAGAGCTCTTGGATGCAGGACTAATCAGGCCAAGTACAAGTCCATTTTCATCACCAGTTCTCTTGGTCAAGAAGAAGGACGGAACATGGCAAATGTGCATCGATTATCGCTCTCTTAACCAAGTAACTGTTAAAGATAAGTTTCCTATACCCGTGATTGATGAACTTATTGACGAATTGCATGGAGCTAGCAATTTTAGTAAGTTGGATTTGCGTTCCGGTTATCACCAGATACTCATGCATGAGGCAGATATACTTAAAACTGCATTTCGTACTCATGACGGGCACTATGAATTTATAGTGATGCCGTTCGGCTTAACTAATGCACCGTCGACTTTTCAGCACCTGATGAATGAGATATTTTGACCTCATCTGCGCAAGTTTATTTTGGTATTTTCGACGACATTTTAGTTTATAGTCGTACATGGGAGGATCACCTAGAACATCTAAAAACTACTTTTCAGATTTTGTTAGATAATCAACTAGTAGTAAAGCTTAGTAAGTGTTCGTTTGGAAGGAAAGAGAAGGAATATCTCGGGCATATAATCATCGCTCATGGAGTTGCTGCCAATCCTTCCAAAATTGAGTACATGTTGAGATGGCCAAAGCCTAAGTCAGTAAAGGGCCTTCGTGGGTTTTTGGGGTTAACTGGATATTATCGGAAATTCGTAAAATATTATGGTAAGATATCGTACAATCTAACCCAGATGTTAAAAAAAGATAGCTTTACTTGGTCCGAGGAAGCAGAAATTGCCTTCGAAGCATTAAAAAAAACCATGACGACGACACCAGTGTTAGCACTTCCTAATTTTGATCAGTATTTTATTATCGAGACAGATGCGAGTGGACATGGATTAGGGGCAGTGTTAATGCAGAATCAAAAGCCAATAGCATTCACAAGTAAAACCCTTGGACCCCGACATCTCAGCTTATCAACTTACGAGAAGGAGTTACTTGCAATAGTACACGCTATATCTAAATGGAGACCGTACCTACTAGGTAAGCGTTTTACTATTTATACTGATCAACAAAGTTTGAAATATTTTTTGGAAGCTAGAGCTACTACTCCCTCGCAACAAAGATGGTTGGGGAAACTACTAGGTTATGATTATGAAATTAAATATAAAAAGGGATTAGAAAATAGTGCAGCAGATGCGTTATCAAGGATGAATGAGAGTCCAAAAACTTGTGCTATAACATATGCTAGTTGTACTTGGTTAGAAAAGTTGAAGAAATAATTAAGGTCTGATCCGTGGTTGCAAGAACGGGTGCACCAGTCTAGTTTCAGTGAAAAAAACTACTCAGTGGAAGATGGGTTGTTGAAGTATCAGCATCGGTGGGAATTAAATCCTGAATCTCGATGGAAGGAGTTGTTAATGCAGGAGTTCCACTCATCCCCAACAGCCGGCCATTCAGGGTATCTGGAAACAGTGAAGAGACTTTCCAAGTTATTCTACTGGCAGAGTATGAGACATGATGTTAAGAATTATATAGCCCACTGCGAGACATGCCAAAAGAATAAATATGAGACACTGTCACTGGCTGGACTTATGGAACCATTACTTATTCCTGAAACTATTTGGGTAAACATATCTATGGATTTTATAGATGGACTACCAAACTCACGTGGGAAAACTATCATTTTTGTCGTGGTGGATAGGTTAACTAAATACGTGCATTTTATGGTGTTAAAGCATCCGTACACAACAACATCAGTGGAAAAAGTTTTTGTTGAAACAGTCGTGAAGCTATATGGATTTCCCCAATCTATAGTATCAGATAGAGATGTTGTATTCACCATCAACTTTTGGAAGGAATTATTTCGACTTCAATGGACTGAGCTGAAAATGAGCTCTTCTTATCATCCCCAAATGGACGGTCAAACTGAAGTTGTGAACCGGTGTTTAGAGTCATACCTCCGATTCCTTGCAGGTGACAAGCCTAAAAGTTGGCCAGCATGGCTTCATTGGGCAGAATATTGGTACAACACAACATACCATACATCCGCCAGGATGACTCCATTTGAGGCGTTATATGGTATACCCCCTCCTGTAATGCATCATTATATTCCTGGAGAAGCAAAATGCACACCAGTCGAGGAAGCTTTGGACAGAAGAGATCATATTTTGCCATTGCTCAAAGAGAACTTACACTTAGCCCAAAATAAAATGAAACAAGTAGCTAATGCCAAGTGTACGGAACGAGAATTTTAGGTGGGAGATTTTGTGTATCTGCAGTTACAACCATATCGACAACAATCTACAGTCCGAAGGGTTAATCAGAAGCTTGCACCGAAGTATTATGGTCCCTTTAAAGTACTGGAATGAATTGGAAAGGTTGCCTATAAGTTGGAGTTACCAAGTGAGTCTAGAATACATCTAGTATTTCATGTTTCATATCTCAAGAAAGCTTTATCACCTAATGTGAAGATTCATAGTGAGCTGCCAGAACCCACTGGGGACGACGAAGAAGAGATGGTTGTCTAAAAACTATGCCTTGAGGACAAGGCATTTTTAAAGGAGGATGGAATGATAGAATCCAGTTTTACCGAGACTGAAGATGGTTGCGGCACAGCTGCATAAACCTTCTTATAATAAGAATATGAATATAAATAGAATTCATGTAGGATTTATTTTCAGTGTTTTGTTTATCTAGGAGTCTTGGAAGGTTTTTCTCTACGGAGTTTTTTTAGCCCCCAGGTCAAATAACATTAAGAATAGGAGTTTGATTAGGATTCTTGAGGTTTTCGTCTATTTAAAGAGTTTGTCTGGTCTATTGTTATTCATTCAGAAACCAAGTAATTTGTTTATCAATTCTTTTTCTTAGTCTACAAACGATTTCGCTTCTGCTGGCCGTGATAAGAATCAAATTCTTATCTTATCTTCTCTAAGATTTGCTCGAGATTTAATCTCCAATAGGCAAGATAAAAAATAGTCACAAACATCTTCGTCTCATCATTTGTGATTCCACAATATCTTGTTTCGCTACCATACGATTAAGATTATTATGAGGTGATTGATATTTCTAGGCTGTTCTTCGGGAATATAAGTCCGGTATATCAATCTGTTCCTGTTCACCTTGGTTTATCAAAAGACGGAACAAAACTCATAGGTTTCTCTGTGGGAGACATATTTATCTATACAATAGACTTTTATGTGTGAGACAGATTGGTTTATCAAGTCTTCGACTTTGGGTCATAGCAACTCTTAGTTGTGGGTGAGATCAGCTAAGGGAATCAAGTGCATAGAGTCCTGTTGGGATTCAGAGACGTAAGGAGTGCAACTGTACCTTGGTCAGTGTGAGATTGGTTAGGGCTCAACTACATTCCAGTCCGAAGTTAACTTGGAGTAGGCTAGTGTCTGTAGCGGCTTAATACAGTGTGGTGTTCAAATCTGGACTAGGTCCCAGGGTTTTTCTGCATTTACGGTTTCCTCGTTAACAAAATTTATGGTGTCTGTGTTATTTCTTTTCCGCATTATATTTGTTTGTATAATTGAAATATCACAGGTTGTGCGTAAGTTCAATCAATTGTGAATCCAACCTTTGGTTGTTGATTAAATTGATTGACACTTGGATATTGGTTTTTGATACCGTCCAAGTTATTTATTATATTCAATCGGGCTCGCAAATTCCTATTTGTTTGATTGCGAATTGAATTGAGAAATTGAGATATAACTCTTTGATATACTTTTCTTAAGATTGAGTCTGTCTGTCTAGTTGATTCTCTTAAAAATATATTTGAGTTAGTCCATACAGATTGCTAAGCGAAATATTGGGTGTGGTTGTTAGACCCCCGCTTTTTCAGTATACTCTTCGAAAATATTGATTTTTAAGCTCCAGGTTCGGCTGACTCGAACTGATGAAGTTATCATCCGAACCTCTCTCTGTAACTTCAAGTCTTACACTCTTGTTTGCCCATAACTTCTTCGTACGATGTCGGAATGACCTCATTCTTTTTGCCACGTTCACTTCATATTCTCGTTCTCTTCAAGATGGTATTAAGAACTCTTAGATTTTAATGAGTTGAATTTGGTTCTTGTCCCTTCTCCATCGATGGACTCCACTTCCTTGCTCATTTAAGCACTCTGTATCTCCTTTTTGGATGATTCACCTGATATGATAAATAAACTAGAAAATAATCATAATAACAAGTAATATGCAAGAATTATAGATAAAACAAGTATGGAATTGACATTCTAAACATGTAAATTAAACACTTATCAACTTCCCTCACACTTAGCTTTTGCTAGTCCTCAAGCAAACTACCTAACAAAAAATACAACAACTCCATTTTGTCGAGAAAACGGTTTCACTTAGCAAATGCAACATGCCTTTAAACCCCTAGGTGTCCCTAGTGGACGAGTTATAGTCTCATAAGGGCTTACAATAGGTATACCCACAAAACCTACTCCTACTTCAAAGCGTTCCATCTTCCCAAGCATCCAAAGAGCTATGAGGACATAAGAGTTCTCAACCTATTGTCAAGAAGTCAGAAGTTCAAGAGAAAATTAACATGTAAAATGTGATTAATCGAAGAAAGTGTGACCGGTCAACCTATGCCATAATGAGAGAATGCGTGTTTGAGAGCGACCAATAAGCATTTCGTCTTGACTTCTGCCTCACTTAAAAGGATTTTATGATAATTGCACTCAATAAGATGGATTTTTTATTGGGTCTCACATGTGTGCAGGTAGGAATGATGAGAGAAATCCTACACACGTTGAATGGTGGGAAGGAAACCTTCCGAATTATTTCTGGAGACCCCACAATATCGTGGGAAATAAAAGTCTTTTTATGATGATCTCTAAGAAAGGAAATCAACTACTATTGCGAGGATGGGAGTATTCACTCACTTTCACATCCGATCGGCAGTAATGATAGCACCACTATCACAACATCCAATAGAAACGTCTTCCTTCGGCTAGTCTTCTTCATCTTCTTGGTCTTCGGTCTTCAACTGTTGATGATAAACTCTTGAACTCGTAGAACTTCGAAAATTTGTAACTCTTTTCCTCTTCAATTCCTTGTTGCTTGAAACCTCTTTATATATTTTTCTTCCCCATGGCCTTATTGATGAAATAATAACTTAAATGCAAATCTTTTTTTTTTCTTTTGTATTTTTTTTTTCTTTTCTTTTCAAAAAGATTGCAACTACAAAAATAAAAATAAAATCAAATTTAACATGGCCAAGAAAGAAGTACTTTACCACTTGAATCTTCACAACTTGTATTGTCTTCGTATCATAAACTTCAATAACTCTCATCTTTTGATTTTCTTCGCTCTTGTAAATAAGTCTTCAACTTGTATATAGAATTCCGCTCTTTGTATGTAAGTCTTCAACATGTATATAAAATATGCTCATTGTATGTTTCTTTACTTGGATATGAAATTTTGCTCTTCCTTGTACTGGTGCTTGTAAACCTAAAACGTCTTCAACTTTCCTTGTAGATTTTGATGTTGCTCCGCTTGTTGATGATGATGGTGCTTCTATGGACCTATTGTTGGCGAGAGAGAGAATGGTGCTAACTTCAAATCAAACTACAATAAGGAGGTTTTCATCTATAGACGTCACCCTCATGATTGACAAAATTAGCACTCAAAAGATCAAAAATAGTGCTCAAAATGGTGTAAAGTTGGGTAGCTCACCATTCTACCCGGAATTAACGTACGGTGACACACACTCAAAAGAAAGCTATTTAGTCATCTATTTAAAAAAATTAGTCTGGTGCCTCTGTTGATTTGAAAATAGGTAGTCTCCACTAATGATTGATCAGCAACTCTAATAATGCATTTCCCTCTGCACCTCATTTTCCACCGGCATAAGTAAGTTGAGCCATAAATAGTAATGAATTCTCGCAAAGATTAATAACACCTAGTGTGTAGTATTCTCTAGTACTTCTAAGTTCCATTATTTCGGTGAGAATTCCTTATGTAAACATATCTAGAAGTATGCTAGTGACTCTAAAATCTCTACAAGTTGAAGGTTTTAATGCAAATATTTACAAATTTGGAAAAACACTATATGCAAAATACTCAAACACTCCCCCACACTTAAACTTTATATTATCCTCAATGTAATTGACTCATCCTAAGTAAAATCAAGGTGGGAAATCCTAATATGATATGCAAAAGAAGAAAACTAAAAACAAGGATAGAAAATACAAAACCAATGGGTTTCCTCCCATTCAGCGCTTAGTTTAACGTCCTCAGCCTGACCTTCTTGTTATCGTCCATACACCAATAATCTGAAAATATGGTAGTCCACCCAGAAAACGATCTGCAATTCTAATAACAGCTTCACAAAAACATTAGCACAAGATATAAATATTGAAACTGTTTCTTTATTGAAGTTTCCCCCACACTTAGTCCTTTATACACTTAGAAGTGGATAAATAACAAACAATATGGGAACTTCTTCGGGTTCCTCTCGATGAACCTGCACAATACTAGAATCAAACACATCAAGTGGTGGATACTTAGAAGAAAAATAATTCGTTAAAACTTTGGAAGCACACAACTCCAATCCTAAGTGAGGTATTTTCCTAAAAGCTGGGTTAACAACTCTTTGGGGAACTACTTCAATTGGATGGAAAGGATCAATAGATATAGAAATATGCAAAGGATCAGAAAAACCTTGTTCGAGATCCTCATCTTTCTTAATTAACTTTATTGAATTATTTACCTCAAGTATATCGTGGTCCTCTATCAAACTATTTAAATGCCATTCTTCATCAATTTCTGCTTCAATTAAAATATCAACATTATTATAATCCTTGGCAAGTTCAATTGGGTCTCCCACAACTTCAATCAATTTGGTTTCATTCTCAATCTCTATCTCTTCAACGACCTCGTCATCGTAATCGGTTGAGAAAAGAAGAACTCCCAACCGTGTATAAGCACAACTGATGGGAAGTGAAGAACTTTTGAGCATTACCCGAGTCTGTTTTACGGCTGGGTTAAGAGGCTTAGAAGGCAATTTTTCTACCCGTAAGTTGAGAAATTTAGAGTTTCGACATGAATACATACTACGATTGAAAGGTAATACTACCATCATTAATTAAACCACGTTACAACCCGTGATATACTTAATACATCCTCATTACAAAGTTGGATTTAATAACACCCCTTACGATACATCAAGAAGTATTTGATGATGGTGAACTGAGCTTCTATTCGTCCTTTCCATTTTCTCCATTCCTTCATAGTTTGAGCTACGACCTCAGGATCAGTTTCACCTCTAAGACGAAGTTGCTTGAAAATGCGAAGTAAAGCCATATATTCTTCAACCTTTTTGCGTATGTCTCCAAACCGAATATACAATTCAATTCCATCACGGTTATTAGGTTTACCTGTTTCACAACAAATATTGTCTAAAAACTTTGTCCAATAACTTTGACTCGATAAACCACATGTCCTCCGTTCTTCTCCCCTCTTTGGATAACATAGTACAAAATTCCTGCAAAGAGATAAGCCTTCTTTTTTATTCTTTTCGCTTTAATATTTATCTCCAATTCTCTAATCAATCACCTCTTTGGCTCACTTCTTTTTGATCCAAAACATGTAGACAAAAGATAAATACCAAAAAACGTAAAATAAAACAAAACAATAAAAATCTAAAAAATAAAATAAAGATAACCTAAAAAGAAAAATAAATCTAAAACCCTAAAAACAAGTCCTCGTCGGCGGCGCCAAAAATTGATGTAGTTTTTATAGTGATAAGAAAAGATTTGTTTCTCAGACTTATGAAGGATGATTTTTAGACTTAAATTATACAATTAAAATAAAAAACTCACTAACAAATATAGCAAACTCAATCAAAGATGATATCAATATTAAAAGACATTGAGGCTAAGATTCCACTATTTTCCAATTTTCAAAGTGAATAAATCCAATAATTATAATTATGCAATTCTTGTGTTTAATTTGATTCTAAAATATTGCAACAAGTAGATTATCATAATAACAACTGTAAATCAAAAGCATTAAACATAAAAAAACCTAGGGATAAGTATGCGCTATCAAAAGAAATCACAATTTCTTAACAAAAATCATTCATTCAATTATTAATCAAGGCAAATAATCATAAAAATAATTGCAATAAATAAATAAATAAGAATATACCACTTTTTATTGGAAAAATAGCTTCTTATGTCGCCTCGGAAATGGGGTTTAGCTCCTCATATTATCCACTTGCTAAATGCTTATAGCTCAAAAGTTGATTAAACAGAGAAAAAAGTGTAAAGCGGAGAATATGCAACGTTTTTGGTTGTCATATTTTAGTGAATCAAAACTCATCTAAGAGTCGCTTGATTATGTACTAGAGACAACTTCGTATAGGTTAAACTAGAAAGTCTAGGATTATGAGACATACAAGTATTACTCGAAGACCTGAAGAATGTGAAGAAGTAACAAGCTACAACGACGACATCATCCTTCCTCTTGAGGTTAGTAATATTGACTTGGACTGTTTCATTCTTAATGTATCTTTAAAGTTGTGCTATATTGAAAATATAACTGTGAAGATGTGAATGATTATATTCTAGTAGTAATACATGATCATATGATCATAATGTTAAGGAATTAGAATACGAAGTATAACGCTTATCTTTTGAACTTCGTATATACGACATCGACATAATCGTATGAATGCTATTGTGATTATGTGTATGGGTAAAGGTGAAGATTTCATCCTAGGAAACAATGTTTACATTTGTTTAAAGGAAGTCCATTCATGAACTTGTTTTATGAATCGAAAGGGAAATCGCTAGGCTTATTGGTATTGTTATTCATTGTATATCTTTGGATTACCAATATGTGTGAGTTAGTAGAACCGATCATAACTTGTTATGTATCTTGGTATAACTAATCACAGTGCATGACTTATGATTTGGTATGACTGGTTTTTATTAATTAGTGTAACCGATCCTAAGTAATCACCTGAGATGGTATGATCGATATTTGTAATCGGTGTGACCGATCCTAGTAATTGGTGTGACCGGTCACAAAAGAATTGTGTAATCGATCCTTGTAATTAGTGTAACCGGTCCTGGTAGTTAGTGTACCCGATCCTGGTAATTGGTTTAACCGATCCTAGTGACTTGTGTAACCGATCCTGGTAATTGGTTTAACCGATCCTGCTAATGGCATTCCATCCAGCATAAGCATCTGGATAATCTGGAATACGACGTGGCATACCCGATCCTGGTAATTGGTTTAACCGATCCTAGTGACTTGTGTAACCGATCACAAGCAATACCATGAGAATGTGGTAACCAGTCCTGGTAATTGACGTAACCGATCCTGGTAACTGATGTAACCGGTCCTGGTAACTTTTGTGTTTGATCACAAGTAATCCATATTAAAGTAGAACCGATCCTTGTGATTGGTAGAACCGATTGAACCCATGATTATGATCAATCACATAGTTGTCTTGGAATACAGATGAGCCAATTCTAAACTTGTTTGGAAGTGTGGTATAATCGATTCCAAGATTGTAAATATGAAAGAGGATTTACAAAAGATGTCAACATACTTTGAATACGAACAATAACTCTTATGTTTTATTGTTCAAAGATATTCTTTAATTATTCAAGGAGATCCAGGTCCGAAATAAATTAAGAATCTTTTAATTAAGGTTGTTAGTTTTATATGCTTTAATTACCAGCAATTAAATGCATATCTCTAGAGAATAAAAATTAGTAATGTGCATTTACTAATTGGAAATTTTCTATTGAGAGATTTCGGAAAATATTGGACAAAGCATTTCCAGGAATTATGAAAACCGATTTTGGGTATTTATTGCATATCTTGAGAATATTCGGTTTTGGAAATTCCTTGGTATCCAAACATCCTTGGTCTATAAATACCTAAGTTTGTATTGCTAGCAAACGATCCTAAGAGCCAGGCAAACTTCATCTTTTTGTTGTTTCTGGAGGAGCCGTCTATCCAGAGAGGAAAGTACCATAATTAGGCGAAATCTCTTCTGACCGCTCGTTTAAAGACTTCTATGGGATCAAGAAACTCTACGAGTACCGTTGGTGGGAACCTAGATAATTGCAGTTTATTAGTTTTCGATTGATTTAATTGACTAACGGTTGTTGAACTTTGATTGCAGCTAGTTTGTTTATTCTTGAGAATCTTCTCTTCTGATATAAGATTCACTCAAACTAGATCGAAGTGTCGACGGGATCTTTAGAACTCTTTGTAGATCTAAAGACATCTTGTGATAATCCATTGTTAACAGACTCCGTTCTGTGCGTAATTGATCACAAGAGATTCAAGTGGTATTGAGCAGGTTTAATTGAAGATTAAAGAAGATTTGAAGACGAAGAAGAAGATTTCTGATTGGTTTCTCATATCTTTGTGTAGCACAAACCTTGATCGGCTGGGATCCAACTAGAATCGGATTTATTCGATTGATTAGTTGCGTGAGATCGACATTGCTTTATAGTTTCTTGTTGGATTCTATATTAATTGATTGCAAATCTAAACTCTGCTACTTCGGTAGTTGTTTGATAGATTGATCTAACCAGGAAAACGAGTTTATTAGTTTAAACGGAAGAGCCTTTGCATATGACTTGAGATATCTTTACTGGAAAGAATCAATAGAGTTGTTACCAAACAGATTTGTTGTTTCTTTACTGTTTGGAATACGATCCAAAGGAATTGTTCCAGTGCGTGCACTTGTTGAATGTCGGAAGCGCAGGGATACTGAATAAACTAAGTGAACTAGTCTCAACTATACGAAGTTGGTTTAGATTTTGTATAGCGGCTTAATTCTGAGAGTATTCAATTCTGGACTTGGTCCCGGGGGTTTTCTGCATTTGCGATTTCCTCGTTAACAAAATATTGATGTGTCTTTTACTTTTCTATTTCCACAATTATAATTGTTTATTATAATTAAAAGTAAAATATACAAACGTTAACTCCGTATTACTTGATATTGATCCTATAGAGTTTGGTTAAGTTTGAACCTATTATCAAGTAATCACACTTTGATTGTTGTATTGTCTCGATCTCGTATCCATAGACGATCACACAAAGTGTGAATACCGATTTGTCGTATTGTCTCGAATTTATCCATAGACAATCACTTTCGGTAAGAGGACTTATAGGTGGATATTTTAAAGATTGTGGTGTATTTGGGTACCCTCGTCTTTTCAATTGGTATCAGAGCAGGCAAACACTAAAAGATCTAACAATCTTTGTTTGGTGCGATCCAACCTATAAATCATGGGTCAAGGAAAGACTAAGCGATTGCGAAGAAAGTCTAAAGACTTAGTTAACGTGTCACAAGATATATGCTCAAAAGGAGATAGTTCTTCAATTTCATGTTGCTCTCTAACGAGATATTTTTGAGTTCTATACTTGAGATTTCTGATGAAAGATCAAATGTAAAAACATCTGAACTAAAGGAATTAAGCAAACAATTTCTTATTTGTTCTAATGAACTTCTTTCGGCATTTGAAAGAGAACGAAATTTAACTTTAAAGTTTGAAAATCTCGATGAAGAGCATAACTTGCTGAAAGAAAAATTCTCAAAACAAGTATTATGCTTCAAAGAGAAGATAAGTACTGAGCTTCTTCGTACAGAAACATGTGAGAAGAACTTGAATAAAAGCCTAAAAAGGGTTCATCTTTTGGAAGAAGAACTTGATAATACTAAGGCAGAATTATGCTCTCAACAAGTTTGCTTCAAAGAAAAAGAAAATAGTTTTCTTTCCAAAGTAAAACATTTAGAGGAAACTCTTACCTCTGCTCTTGATAAAAATAAATATTAGAAGAAGAAATATCTATGTTGAGAAAACTTAATGAGAGCACAAACAATTTATCCTCCTTGTTGGAAATAGGAAGAAGTCATGGGGACACACGTGGCTTGGGTTATGAAGGTTGCAATACCTTAGCTCATAACAAAGAGATAAAGTTTGTCAAATCCTCTTGTATACAAACAAGGGCTTCTTTAATCAAAAATGCTCAGTGTAGATGTGAAGAAACTATTAGAGACAAACCAACAATTGATGATCAATCAAGCCGAGAAATAAAGGAGAGCATTGTTGAAGAAGGGAAGAGATCAAAACTACAAAGAATACAAAAAAGGAAAGGAGCATCCGGAAAATGTCCACACAAAGGTAACAACAAAAATTATAACTCTTATAATAATAAACATTGTTATTATTGTGATAGTAAAGATCATCTTCAAAGAAAATGCAAGATTCGTAGGATACAAAATGCTCTTCGATTTGTGTCAAAAGAACTAGGAAAAGTTTCTTTCTATACAAAGAACTGTGTTCCCTGTCTCACAACAAACAGACAAAAGAACTACTATGCTAATTCATGGTCTGTTTTGAATGCTCTAAAGTTATTTAAAAAGGGACATAAAAGAAACGACTCTAAAGGAGCAAGATATGCCTTCCATTCCTTAAAAGGAACAATCTCGGAAACGATTTCTGAATGGGAGAATTGGTGTTTGGTACTCAGGTTTGGACCAACACTAGGCTTTGGTCTAACATTTGTCCAACGTTAGGGCTTGGTACCTGGACTGGACGTTGACCAGAGCTGACTACGTTAAATATTAATTTATGTTAAGAAATTAATTTAAGAAAAAAAAATAAAAAAATAATGAAATTGTTAGGGGAGTTTACTATCTTACCCCTTCACTTTCCTAAATTATAAGCCATCCAACGGCTTTAGTAGACTCATATACTCTACGGTTTAGATCTAATCCATTACCCTAACCCTAACTCTTTCTCTTCTTCACACTTATTTTTTCCGCCCGCCTCTGTAGAATACCCATTCTTCCCACCGGACCACCTCCATTGAAGAGAAAACCATAGCAGTAACTTCATCTTCCAAATCCCTTGATTTCAATATCATCAACAACAACATCTTTACAGATTCACCCAAATCCATTTCTAGCCCTGAAACTTCATTAAATCCAACCACTTCTGATCATCTCTTTCACATCTGTTTCTCCAGACCTATCATCATCTCTTTCTCTCACGAAACCCTAATTTTCCGAATCAAACAAAATCCCGATTTATCAATCAAATCAAACCCACAATTTCACTAAATCTGAATCAAACAAACCCCCAATTTTGAATCAAACAAAACCCCTTTTCGAATCAAATCAAACCTCCAATTTACTGAATCAAACAAAACCCCTTTTCGAATCAAATCAAACCTCCAATTTACTGAATCAATTTGAAACCTTAATATCATTGAATGGAAACCCAAACTTCACTGAATTAAAACCCCAATTGTTGTTTGTTCGAACTGATGGTAGTGATTTGTTTGTTTGAACTGGTGGTGGTTGAAATGCAACTGGTGCTGGTGGGTTGTGTTGCAGGAATGGAGATGTAACTTGGGTATGAAGAGATGGTGGTGTTGCCGGTGATTTAGAGGTGGAAGCAATAATGTTCGTGTTGAGAAGAGATGGAGCTGATATTGAATTGAATTTGCAGAGGAGAAGAAGTACTGCAATGGGTTTTCTGTGAATGATTGTGTTTTTCTGAGATGGAAATGATGCAGGAAATGATTGATTAAGCTGTGTACATGTATGTTAGGAGCTAATAGAGGAGTTCTGTGACAGAGACTTGAGGTGATTGAAGCTGCAATTCAGGTGGTGGTGTTGTTTTGGTGCAGGACAAGAATCAAATCTGAGAATCTATGTGGATTTGAATCATGTATGTTAGAGTTTGTTGTTCTAGCCAAGAAACGAGGAGATAGTCTGGTGATATGAGATGGGTCTGTTCGGGTTTGATACAGGGATTTGAATGAGTTTTTGTTGGATTCGCATTGTTTTGGATTGAGTTTATTGCCGGAAAACCAATCAAGAAATTCTTTTACTGCCATTAGGTTTTGGTCATGGTGTAGAATTGTTTGCAGGGAATTGTGTTGTAAATACTAAGAAAATTGAAGGGTATGATAGTAAATGTTGTAATAATTACATTTTATATAAATGTTATAATAATTACTAAACAGAAGTTTATATTTAACCTAGTCAGCTCTGGTCAACGTCCAGTCCAGGTACCAAGCCCTAACGTTGGACAAATGTTAGACCAAAGCTTAGTGTTGGTCCAAACCTGAGTACCAAACACCAATTATCCCTTTCTGAATATAATGATACTCCATGGAAGAGGAAAAACAATCAAAAATAATGTACGGTTATAAGAACAAATCTCTTCTCTCCCAAATACCGTCTTGTGTTTTAGAGATTTGTTTGAACAAATTAGGTAATTCTATTTGTTTCCTCTTAATAAAGATTTTCGAAAAATCTACAATAAATTCGAATAAAAAGTTTCTTTTTATAAGAAGTCAAATATCTTATAATAATCCAACTTATATTCGAACCTTTCATGTTTTTCTTGGTAGAATCATGAAAGACCTAAAGATAGCTATATCAAATCTGATATACACTTGTAGATTCCAAGATCTTTTAACTAGGAAAATTCATATAATTCTTTTCACTAAGAATGGGAAAGCTTACAGTGAATTTGTTGGAGAATGCTGTATTCAGGAAGTAGAAAGTGTTTTGGATACCTCTAATAAAGGGAGATTCGAACTCTGTTATGATTTGTGCTCATATCAGATTATACCCTCTCTTATGGAAGTTAGGGCTACTAGTCCTTGTGAAGGAGTTCTTGAACTAATTGGAAGAAAGGAACTCCTAAAAGAGTTATCCTCAACTTCTCACAAGGAAATAATCTTTCATGCTGTATGTTGGGCATCTTATAGAGATTTTCATGATCTTCAAATAATTAGATATCACTCTGCCAATCTGGAAATATTTGAAGAAAATCTTGATGAAATCATGGAGACTGAGGATAACAAAGATGAATAAGTTTAGATTCTTGTTCGAAAAAGAAAAATAGACATCAGTTTTTGATTTATTTCGATTATTGTATAAGGTCTATTTTTGAATAAAACTATCATTATTTATGAATAAAATTATTATTTTATAATTTTTCTTGTGATAGTTTACGATTACATAGCCTGCGCTTAAATGTCTATATTATTGCTATGTGTTTATGGGATGTCTGATTTCGGTTTTCATAACCTTAATATTCGATCTCATATGATGTGAACCCTTATGGTTTGTGTGACTTTTTGATTTAGCGGGATTAAGTTCTAGCCCAAGTTGGTAGGCTTTATCAAAGGATCATAAGGTGTTCCGTTTGAAACTCATATGTAAAAAATCACAATGTGTTGAATCAATTTGTGTTTACATGAGTTGTGTTTAGCATAACATATGTGTTTCGCGTTTTCAACTTTTGCTATTGGCACGCATTAGTTAAAACCGATTCAACCTTTTTCTGGTAAAGGTTGCTCTTTGTTGTTGTTCTTTTGTTCTTGCGAGAGAATGACAACATACTGGGGGAGAGTTCTAACTTGAACTTGCGCTTAATAATATATCTTTCTGGGGAGAAGAGGATGCGGAATCTAAGGTAACGAATTTGTTAGTTAATCGTTTTCCTGTTTAAGAAAGGCCTGCTTATATTGCATATATTTTGCTTTTGCTTAACAAAATTTCGGTACAATTGATATGTATTCCATTATGTGTGTATGGATGTGTGTATAATTCAATTGTTTCCGGTTAAGAAAAACTGTGTCAATTTATTTGGCTTATTGTTTGATATCTTCTTTATTGTTTGGTATCAAGTGTTTTTGCTTAACGAAATTTCGGTGCAATTGCGGTGCTATAATGTCTATGTTTGTTTCAATTGCTTCCGGTTAAGAGAAATAATTGTGCAACTCAATTTATTTGGTTTGTATGTATTGTTTATGGCTTAACGAAATACGGGATCATTTGTTTAGTCCAATTCGATTCCGGATAAGAGAAACTAAGTTAATATTGATCTTAGTTAGACTTATCAAATTAAAGGATTCGGTTATTCAAGTCTAATCGAATGCGTTGACAAGAAATACTAGTTAACTAACCTAGTACTTGTCTTGTCTAAAGTGAAAGGTCTAAGTTATTGTCTGAATAATTAGAACCTGATGAGAAAGATAAGGTTAATTCTGATCTTTATTTTGGTCTTATCGAAATAAGCAATTGTATGTTTACAATCGGTTTAGCAAGAGAACTAAGTTTCTTAGTCAATTTGTTAAACTATTAGGGAAAATTGCTTTGGGAAATTGTTTCCTTGATGACATATTAAAACCAAATTACTTGTAGTTTCGGTTTTGATATTGGTTATCTAAAGTGGTATGTGAAACCTTCGTGCTTAACTCTTATAGGTTGTACAAGTCTTTTAGATTTGTAAGATCCTTTTGGTTTGACCTTTATTTGCTCGAACCTTTGTCATTTTGTGACAAAAAAATGGGAGAAATATATTGAGTAAACAAGTGATTTGTAATCACTAAGGAAAGGACAATTGTGCTTAAACGTTATATCTAACGAAAGAGTAAAGCATTGACTAAGGGGGAGCAACATATCATTGCTGTGTAGTTATCTTGACTACAAAAGGGGGATAACAAAGATGTTCGAATTGAAAATCTACCTATCTTACCTTTAGGGGGAGTATTAGCTTTGTTATTCAAATATCAACATCGGCATTTATTAATTAAATATATGCAGGTTATTGTGCTGTTGAAACTTGGAATCAAGCGTATGTTTAATGAATTCTTGTAATTTGTTTATCCATATGTATTAAGAGTTTTGTCACTAAAATTGACAAACGGGGAGATTGTTAGAGCATAGCTCGGTTGAACCCACCAAGCGTTGGTATGTCAAGTTTGGTTGTCATATTTTAGTGAATCAAAACTCATCTAAGAGTCGCTTGATTATGTACTAGAGACAACTTCGTATAGGTTAGACTAGAAAGTATAGAATTATGAGACATACAAGTATTACTCGAAGACCTGAAGAATGTGAAGAAGTAACAAGCTACAACGACGACATCATCCTTCCTCTTGAGGTTAGTAATATTGACTTGGACTGTTTCATTCTTAACGTATCTTTTAAGTTGTGCTATATTTGGGTACTGTTGATACATGAAAATAACCAATCTCAAAATGGATGGCCCCTTAGCCTACCAAAGGGTCCTTTTATACAAGGAAACTAGGGGACTAGGCCTAACCCATCAGGATGGGATAGTTCTAGTCCATCCAAGAGTATATTGAAGATTAGTTGGGCTTTGGCCGAAGAAGAAAGCCTCTTAGGGTTTGGTGATAGCTTAAGGAGAGGGAAATGGTAGTTTAGTAATATGTTAATCTTATGGGCACTTATCCAGAAGATGGTCATTATAAAAGTGGAAATAGGGCATACTAATTGGGATATCATTAACAAGCCATTACTTCTCATAAACCTCTCTACACCTTGGGAGTACTTTCTGTGATTAGGGCTAGTTCCTCCTTCCCACGTTTTACCCTATCAACATTGCGACCACAGTGGGAGGTTCTTAGCCTCTTTTCCAGCATGATACTCCCAAGTGCGAGCCAGGAAGTACCAGCGGGTGGAGCACTCCCGAATCTAGACCATGTTTGTGTGGAAGACGTGCGTGGAGAAAGTGATGATGAGATACGTTTCCAAGCAGTGGTTACTACACCCATTGTGCAAGGAGCAGGAGTATCCCAGGGCGCAGGAGCGTCTCATAAGAAAGGAGAGATACTTAAAGAAAAAGTTGCAGCTGAGACAAGCGAGCAAAAGATGTATGAGATACAAGAGGAGCTAGACGCGTCTATTAAGAAGCAGTAAGAATTGCACGGACGTCTGAAGAGAGCAAGGGAGAAGAGCATGACGATTTTCAGGACGGTCGGCACAAAAAGCATCATTCAGGGTATGACGGAAGACGCGATTGCAAAGTACTTAGAAACTAATTACCGGGTGACAAAGCACGACGCCTATGATTCGCTGGAACCACCATACTCCGTAGAAGTTGCCGACTACTTGTATCCTAAAGATTACACATCACCAAAGTTTAAAACATATGGAGGAAAAGGAAATTCACGAGAACATGTGAGTCGCTTTATATCAGCAATGAATGCATATGCTCAGGATGAAAGTCTTTATATGAGAGAATTTCCAAAGTCACTTACGGACAATGCCTTCACCTGGTACGATAACCTGAAACCCAAAAGTATCAGCTCATGGCCCGCCATAGTGCAACTCTTTTTGAAGAAATTTTATTCTGCACAAAAAGGGTCACGACAATAAATATGGGAAGGTGTACCCAACGAGTAGGAGAGGAGATAGGCAAATACATTATCCGCTTCTAAGAGTTCACGTTAGAATGTCACGAGGATATTCCAGAGGAGCGCCTAGTGGAGATCTGTATCAGAGGGATGAATGTTGTTTTCCGACTAAATCTAACAAATTTCAAATTCCAAACCTTTGTTGAAGTCGAAGAAGCTGCAGCCCGGATATCAGACTGTGAGGATGCTATGCATTCAAGAGTAGGCGCACATACATGGCAACAACACTCTGTCAACACCACATCCGCACCTGCTTTCAATGATCAAGGGAATGAAAGAGGAAAAGGCGGAGCTGCTTTTGGTTCTTACCTCGGACAGTCTGGGAGAAGAGGAGGAAGAACAGATGGAGGAAGGACCAATCAGCCACCACCTTTGCCGTGCAGTAAAGAACAGATAATAGGACTTCTGGAGCAGTGGGTATCAAACAAAGAAGAGACTTTTCCCCCAGTATCCGCAGAACCTACTGCAGCGGATAAGAATCACGAGCGTTACTGTCATTACCATAGGAGAGTTCATCATCCAACCATAGAGTGTTACTCCCTTCGATACATTTTGCAGAGGAAGCGAGCCAGAGGCGAACTAGAGATAGGAGAGCAAAGCATCAAGAACGACCCGCTTCCTCAACATCAAGTTATGATGATCTCACATGATCCGGCTGAGGGAGAAGCATGGAGACCTTGGGAGGATGCGGAAGAAGAAGAAGTGTGCGAAGCTTCCGAGGCGGCAATCTTCTCAGACGTGAATGTAGTTGCTAGTAAATTTGCTCAAACTGTTCTGGCTCAGCAGTTCTTCGACTCCCTGGGCTTTAGTGAACACCAAGTCCACGAAGCGTCCAAGGCTATAACCGCAATCACATCCAGGAAGGCGTACAATCCGATACCTAAAGAATCCATTACCTTTACGGACGAGGATATTTGCTACCCGGGAGAACATCTTCGCCCCTTATACCTGACAACTTTCATTAACAAACACCCTCTCAAGCGAGCATTCATAGATGGTGGGGCTTCACTTAACCTGATTTCAGTTCACACGTTGGAAACATTGGGAGTGTCACGAGCAACAATCAAGATGCGCGCGATGACCGTACGAGGATTTGGAGGACAGACTAAGACAGCGATAGGTATAGTACATTTGATGATGAAGATCGTACCTATCAGAGCACTCACCCCCTTTTACGTGCTCGAGGATGATACTACATTGCATGTGCTGCTCGTACGAGGATGGCTCTTGAATCATAAGGTAGTAGCATCTGAAAAGACGAGGGTACCCAAATATACCTCAATCTAAAACTTTTCCACCTATAAGTCCTTTTCCGAAAGTGATTTTCTATGGACTGAGTCGAGACAATACAACTAATCGGTTCACACTTCGTGTGATCGTCTATGAATTCGAGATCGAGACAATACAACAACGAAGTATGTTTACTTGATAATAGGTTCGGACTTAACCAAACTATAGGGATTGTCTATCAAGTAAAATAGGAATTAACGTTTGTGCAATTTACTTTAAATTATAATAAACACAATTATAATTGCGGAAAATAAAAGTAAATGACACAACACGATTTTGTTAATGAGGAAACCGCAAATGCATAAAAACCCCGGGACCTAGTCCAGAATTGAATACTCTCAGAATTAAGTCGCAATACAAAATCAAACCAACTTCGTATAGTTGAGACCAAGCAACTAAACCTATAGTTCACCTAGTTTCCTCAGTATCCCTGCGCCTCCAACTTGCAGTAAGTCACGCACATGGAACAATTCCTTTGGTTCGTATTCCAAACAGTAAAGGAACAACAAATCTATTCGGTAACAACTCTATGAGTTTGACAAAGGCTCTTCCGTTTAACCAATAAACTCCTTTGTCGGGTCCTTAGATCAATCTCTCAATAACTACCGAAGTAATTGTTAGACTATGCAATCAATACTATTAATCACAAAGAAGTGTATTGATGCCGATCTACTCAACTAATCAATCCAATCTATCACAAAGATAAACCGATTATAGTTGGATCCCTTTCCAGCCGAAACAAGTATTGTGCACACCAAAGATTATGAACCCAAAAAGTCTTCTTGTCTTCAAATCTTCTTTGATCTTCAATCAGCACCTGCACACAATCAACTTGAATCTCTTGTGATCAATCACACACAGAACGGAGTCTGTTAACGTTAGATTATCACAAGACGTCTTTAGATCTACAAACAGTCTAAAGATCCCCGTCGAAACTTTGATCTAGTTTGAGTGAATCTTATATCAGAAAAGAAGATTCCCAAGCATAAACAAACTAGGTGCAATCAAAGTTCAACAACCGTTAGTCAATCAAATCAATCGAAAACTAAAATAAACTACAATTATCTAGTTTCCCACCAACGGTACTAATAGAGCTTCTCAATCCAAAAAACGTCTTTAAACCGAGCGGCCGTAAGAGATTTCTCCTAATTAGGGTACTTTCCTCTCCGATAGGCGGCTCCACCAGTAACAACACAACTAAGGTAGTTTTGCTGGCTCTGAGGATTAGTTTGCTAGAAATGCAAACTTCAATATTTATAGACAAGGAAGTTTGGACACCAAGGAATTTCCAAAACCAAATATTCTCAAAGATATGCAATAAACACAAAATCGGTTTTCATAACTCCTACAAATGCACTGTCCAAATATTGACCGAAATCCCAATAGAAAAATCTATAATTGGTAAATGCACATTACTAATTATTATTTTCTAAAGATATGCATTTAATTGCTGGAAATTAAATAGCATATAAAAACTAAGAAACCTTAATTAAAAGATTCTCAATTTATTTCGATCCTGGGATTCTCCTTTAGCTATTAAGGAATATCTTTGAACAATTAATGATAAGAGTTACTGCACATATTCAAAGTATGTCGACATCTTTACTTTGCAATCCTTTTTCATACTTACAATCTTGGAAACGATTTGCCACAGTTCCAAACAAGTTTAGAATTGGGTCATCTGACTTCCAAGAACTATGTGATTAATCATCCTATCAAATCACCAATCATGGGTTTCATGGTTCTACCAAAAAAAGTTCGGTTCTACCTCCATGTGAGTACTGTGCATAGTCACGCTAGTTACCAAAACTCGGTTGACTAGGTACTAGGATCGGTTCCCCACATACTTATGGTAACTACCTGTATTTGGTGCACATGTCCATAGGATCGGTTCCCCAAAAACTACAAACTTGTTGCACATGTTCATAGGATCGGTTCCCCCATCTACTAAAAATGTGTGCACCTCTTACAAGGATCGATTCCCTTCTTGTAAATTTGCTGCACCTCTTACTAGGATCGGTTCCCCAATTGCTAGATAAAAGTTGCTATTTACAAGGCATCGATCATACCATCTTGAGTGATTACTTAAGATCGGTTTCACTAATAAAAGTCATACCAATACATAAGTTAGGCCTTGTGAATAGTTTTACCAAGATACATAAACAAGTTTATGAGCGGTTATACTAAACACACATACAGGTAATTCAAAATAGATTTGCAATGAATAACAATACCAATAAGCCTAGCGATTTCCCTTTCGATTCACAAAACAAGTTTATGAACTTACTTCCTTTAAACGAATGTAAAACATTGTTTCCTAGGATGAAATCTTCACTCATACCCATACATAATCACAATAGCATTCATATGATCATGTCCATGTCTTACATACAAAGTTTAATGGTTAAGCAATAAACCTCGTATCGTATTCCTTAATACTATGTCTAACTAGAGTATCATACACAGCTTCGCAGTTATATTTTCAATATGCACGACTTGAAAGATACATTAGGGAATGAAACAGATCAAGTCAAATATTACTAACCTCAAGAGGAAGGATGATGTTGTCTTTGTAGCTCCATACTTCTTCACATTCTTCAAGTCTTCATGTAATACTTGTAAGTCTCATATCCTAACACTTTCAAGCTAACTTATATGAAGTTGACTCTAGTATATAATCAAGCGACTCTTTAAATGAGTTTTGATTCACTAAAATATGACAACCAAACTTGACATACCAACGCTTGGTGGGTTCAACCGAGCTATGCTCAAACAGCATAAACATATCATCAGTGTGTCAAAACTAATATTGGAGGAAGGGTGTTCCGGATCCCGGCTACGAGCAATCCGTTTGGACCAGAAGAGGCCTACATGGCTGACGCAATCTTCTACACGCAACCTGTCTTTAGTCAGGAAGAGCAGTCGGAGCATCTAACGCCATTTCCAAAATGGGAGGAGTTCCAACCAAAGGAGAAAACAAAAGAAAAAACTAAGTCATTGTTCAGTCCATCACGGATGGGACCTGCCACAGGGAATAAGAGAGCAGTAGCGGAAACAAAGAATATCCAGTTCAAACGCTTCTCGCGACCGGAAGGTGGACATGTCTACCGCTTATAGCAATTAGCCAAGGGAGTCTCGCAGAGCCAACATGATTGTGGTATGTCATCAGCAGATAAGGAAATGGCGGAGACAACCCCAATGATGGAAGACTCACACGAAGAAGTAGAGGTTCCTATTTCAGAGGAAGAAATGATAGAAAATCTGCCCGAGGAGAAAATAAAGGTTGATCCAACACTTGACGGGTTAGAGGAAATAAACTTTAGCTCGGAAGAAAATCCCCGTTGCGTGCGTATTAGTAAGCATTTTGAAGAAAAGGAAAAGTTACGGATGATTAAGTTGCTCCGCGAATACCAAGACGTGTTTGCATTTACATATGATGAAATGCCTGGCTTGGATAGTGGTCTGATCGCGCATAACCTCAATGTCTCACCCGAGTACAAGCCTGTCAAACAGCGAAGCCGTAATTTTTCGGAGAAGATAGAGCTCGCCATTAAAGAAGAAGTGGAGAAGCTGTTGAAGGCTAAGTTCATTAAACCAACCCAACATCCTGTGTGGTTGGCTAACATCGTCCCGGTAGAAAATAAGAATGGAAAGGTCCGATGCTGTGTCGATTATCGAGATCTAATCACGCGTATCCTAAAGATGATTTTCCCGTACTGAATATAGACGTAATGGTGAATAACACGTGCGGATATGGTATGTTTTCTTTCATGGATGGGTTTAGCGGGTACAATCAAGTAAAGATGGCCGCAGAGGACGCCCATAAGACAGCTTTTCAGACGCCGTATGGAAATTTCTACTAGGTTGTGACGCCATTCGGATTGAAGAATGCGGGCGCGACTTATCAGCGGGCGATGGTAGCTATCTTCCACGATATGATGTATCAGATAATGGAGGTATACATAGATGATGTCGTGGTAAAATCAAGAGCACGAGAGGACCATTTGGATCACTTAATGCGTGTTTTCAACAGATGTAGAAAGTATCACTTAAAAATGAACCCCCTCAAATGCGCTTTAGGAGTCACCTCTGGAAAATTCCCGGGGTTCGTTGTTACTGACAAAGGGATACAGATTGATCCGGACAAGGTTGACGCGATAACCACTATGAGGTCGCCCGCAAATGTGAAAGAATTGCAAACTTTTATAGGAAGAGTGTCTTATGTCCGGAGATTCATCCCCGGATTGGCACAATTACTGTCTGCATTCTCGCCCTTATTAAAGAAGAACAAATAATATGAATGGGGAGATGATCAAGAGCGAGCCTTCCAAAAGCTCAAGGAATGCCTAATCAGTGCACGAGTCTTACGATCACCTATCAAAGGCGAGCCCCTCTATCTGTACACAACATTTACCAATGTGGCAATCGGAGCATTATTAGCCCAAGACCTTGGCAACGATCAATTGTGTCTGATCCATTATATCAGCAGAGGTTTTAGAGATGCAGAATTCAGATATTCGAAAGAGGAACAGGCATGTTTAGCACTCATATACGCCACGCAAAAATACGATCCTATCTGCTTGCTCATGAAACAATAGTGGTGGCAACTGCTAACCCAATCGCCTACCTAGCCACAAAGCCAGTCCTATCCGGCAAAACAACCCGATGGTTGTTATAGCTATCCGAGTTTGAACTACAGTATCAGCGGTCCAAAGGAGTACGTGGGAAGGCATTTGCAGATTTGTTGGCCGCATTTCCAGGTACGGATATGATGGAGATAAGTTAAGAGATACCCGGAGACATTGAGGAGGCTGAAGAAGAAAAGCGATGGGTAATGTTTTTTGATGGTTCATCATACGGTTCGCACAGAGGAGCTGGTATAGTTTTCGAGACACCCACGCAGGATCTGTTATCTTTCACTTTCAAGTTATATTTTGAATGCAGCAACAATGTAGCCGAATACGAAGCGTTAATTTTGGGGTTGCGTATGGCGGAGGAACTTAATTTTGGGGCGATAGACATAAAAGGGGACTCAAAGATTGTCACGAACTAGATATCAGGAGATTTTTAGGTAAAAGAGACGCATTTGGCTCCTTACCGAGCCGAGGTCCAAGAGATGATAGCAAAAAGAGAAAGTACTATCATCGAGCATACCGACAGGACCACTAATCGCCATGCTGATGTACTAGCAACCCTAGCATCAAAAATGCAACTGAACGAAGCGGATGAAGGAACAGTGGTGGTAAACAAAAGAGCATTACCAAGCACATGGAGGAAGAAGATGCGGCATTCGAACAAAAGGATGACTGGAAGTAGCTTATATTGAGGACCTTACCAAGGAAGCGAATGACCAGTTTCTGCCTACTAAAATACTAAAGCAATTCGTCATAATAAGAGGAGCATTATATTTTCGAATGCCCGGAGGAGCCTTATCACGTTGCGTAGAGAAGATAGAGGCACAAGAACTATTGAACCGCATCCATGAAGAATCTTACGGACAGATAGGGGGAATTCCATTATATCGCCGTTTGCAGAGGATGGGTGTATACTGGGCAAACATGGCGGTTCAAGCAGCGGTAATACAGGATAAATGAGAAGATTTTCAAGCGCCTCCGAAACAAACAGAGGTATGTAGTGCAGAAATATAGGATTGGAGACAACCTTATATAGACTTCATTCA
Organism: Papaver atlanticum; assembly: GCA_023531105.1. Taxonomy (NCBI): domain Eukaryota; kingdom Viridiplantae; phylum Streptophyta; class Magnoliopsida; order Ranunculales; family Papaveraceae; genus Papaver; species Papaver atlanticum. Next base: position 2,775,117 of record JAJJMB010017781.1, on the reverse strand, counting down.
GCATGAGCGCCTTCCGCAAAACAGACAAAATGCACTCAAGGTTCGGAGGAAAGCCGGATGTTTCTTTATGAAAGAAGGAATCCTCTACAGAAAAAGCTACGGAGATAAGATATTGCGCTGCCTGTCGCAGGAAGAAGCGGAGGTAGTCATGGCTACAACTCATAACGCGGAGCATCAAGGTATAAGGAAACTTTTCCTGCAATTGTACGAAGGAGGGTTTTATTGGCCTACGATGGAATTCGATACAGCCGAACATGTGAAGAAGTGCCAGCAATGCCAAAGCCATGGGCCGCTAATCCGCGCCCCGTACCTTGTCACACAACGTTGTCACTCTTTGGCCATTTCATAGATGGGGACTGGATATCATTGGACAGATAAGTCCAACTTCATCCGGATGGCATAAGTATATCATCACTACGACCGAGTATTCCTCCAAATAGGTAGAACCCATTCCACTCCGAGATTATTCAGGAGCTACAATCACGGCATTTATTAAAGAACATATCATATGTCGGTTTGGCGCGCCAATGGTCATCCGCTCGGATAATGGTACCTCTTTTGTTAACCAGACTGATAAGGAATTGCTAGATCAGTACGGCATTAAATTCCATACTTCGACTGTCTATTACCCTCAGGGGAATGGAAAGGAAGAGGCTACTAATAAAACATTGTTGAGGATATTAAGCCGCACAGTACATGATCACCATAGAAGCTGGCATGAGCAGCTACCTCTCGCACTCTGGGCATACCGTATCTCCAAGAGAAGTTCAACTGGAGCTTCCCCTTACTCCTTGGTATACATAGAAGATGCAATACTACCAGCGGAGATCGCTATTCCTTTCACACGTGTATCCATGGCCAGTCTCACTACCCCGGACAAGGTTATCCGTTTTGCTCATCTTGATACTTTGGAGGAACGACGAGCTAAAGTTGAGCGGTTCGCGGACAAGTATAGGAAGAGGACGGCAAGATACTATAACCAAAAGGTAAAAGAACGAACTTTCTGCATAAATGACATAGTCATGAAGATCGCCCCACATGTTAAACGAAATGAGAATGCAGGAAAGTTTTCCGCGAATTGGGAAGGACCTTACATGATTAGCGATGCAGCGGAGAGCGGATACTATTATCTCAAGCGGATGAATGGATCACGAATCAATACCCCTATCAATGGTAAATGGCTTAAAACTTATTATACATAATAACCAAATGTATGTCGGACGGCTGATTAGCAATAATACGATTACCTTCATCTTGAGCTATGAGTAATTATAAATAGCCCCGAGTTTGGCTAGGTTATGTGCATGACCCAATGAAGTGCACCAATAGCCCCGAGTATGGCTAGGTTCCGTGCACGACCCAATAAAGTGCACCAATAGCCCCGAGTATGGCTAGGTTTCGTGCATGACCCCAATGAAGTGCGCCAATAGCCCCGAGTATGGCTAGGTTCCGTGCATGACCCAATGAAGTGCACCAATAGCCACGAGTATGGATAGGTTCCGTGCACGACCTAATGAAGTGCACCAATAGCCCCGAGTATGGCTAGGTTCTGTGCACGACCCAATGTAGACGATGAGCCATCCACTGCAAAATATAACTGATAACCAAAAGAAGAAACAAAACAATGAAAGAAACTCGAAAGACACTAACTAAAGCAATCCCATTCACCTCTACTTATAGAAACGAATGATAATACCACATTAATTACCATCCAACCATAATAATAAATGCAGATAATTGAATAGTAAAATGTGTCTTGCAAAAGAAAAACAAACCATCAAAGTTTTCCAATTCTACCCAAACAAAAGCAAAGAAATTATTGTTCAAACCCACTTATAACAACCCAAAATTTAATTAATGTCCAAAGCGACCATCTCCGCTCTCTTCTTAGTAAGGCGCCCATTAACCTCCTCAGCAGTAGCTCAGCCGATCCTCAACTCCTCAGCAGCTTGACCAATGTCCGCCATCAGCCGGTCATATGCCGTTTTCTTGACATCAGCAACATTGAGCAAGCGTCTGTATTCTCGATCCAGTTCATCAATTTCACGAGGAAATGTGGTCCGTGCATTGTGACTCGCCTTTGCTAGATCCAATAGATTCTTGAGCCAATGAATGGGAAATCGGAGAACTAGATAAGTTTGAATGAAGGCGTCCCACTTCCTCAGAGTAGCCGGATCGATAGGAGTTTCCTCCGCCTGAGAAAGGTCGTCCGCTATATCCAGTAAATCCTCATTATCCACAACTAAAGAGTTGGCGGGCATTTCTTCATGAACACACATATGGCCAAACCTCTCCACTATGCGTCGGTAGTTGGCTGCTTTGGACGAAGGGACCCAAAACCCATGCACCAGCTCGAAGCAGTTATCAACGCCATCTTCCGCCGCTGAAATAGCACGAGGGTATCGAAACTGAGGATCCTCCGGAGTAGCCATCAGCTCGGCATCAGCGTCCACGCTTTGAGAAACCTTAGAAGCTGGCTTGGAAGGCTTTTGCCATTTATCGTTAGCTCTCCCGGATTCGCTACCTTTAACTTGCTGGCTTAAGCCGTTCCCTTTACTATGGGCATCATCTCGCTTTCCCATATCCTAAGGAAAGAAAAGAAAGCATAAATAAGTATCCCGACACAACAAAGGAATTAATGATAATGACAAAATGCGCAACACATACCAGATCGGAAGGAGGAGGAAGATTGGTAGGAGAATGAACCGATCAACGAGAGGAGGAAGAAGAGTTTGATGCAGCTGGATCCGAGTGATCTAATAAGAGAAGAAAGCAAGAGAGGAAATAAAATAATTTTATCAAAAAGACATAGGGAATAAAGATGTATATATAGATCACCAGGTGCATTTAATTATAACAACAGAATATCTTGTCTGGCACGTGTCAATACTCAAAACTCAACAAGGGATAGTATAGTATACTCACGAGACTTAGAAGGGGAAGAACTTTGATCCTTGGCGCTGCCCTTAAGCCCACTGTCCTCTTGGGAATAATCATGAACAGAGTGATCCGACTCAGACTCGCCCGCTGCACCTAGCATATCAGAAGGAGTATGAAGAGGGTGATTAGGATCTTGAACCATCTTTACAACTAGAGGGCGAGTAGAGTTTAAAATCATACGGGGACAAAGCACTTCGGGACCACTTTGACTAACTGATCGGCCTAGTTGGCATTCCACACGATCAATGAACGAACTCGCGGACGGTGACCCCATTTTTGGAGCCTGCGGAGAAAATGGAGGGGAAATATTAGCAGTACGAAGGGAAGGCAATCGCGGAATAGGTAGCACGCCAGCATCTCGCTTCATCTTCTTAACCAGCCGATCAGACCTCCATTCGTTGAGAGGAAGATTAATGTACTCTTCAAAGAAGAGGCCCCTAGGATTCCAGCCAATAAGCAGAGAATTCTAAAAGAATATGACAAAAAATATAAAAGAAACTAAAGTAGGATTCGGCGGGAAACAAAAGAAGAAAAGAAATGAAGGATACCTTAGCAGGAGGAGACGCGATAGGAGGAATGTCCAAAGGCTTCACTGTCTGAAGACGCCTCCTCTTCTTAGAACTCGATGGAGGAGGTAAAGAACTACCTTTCCCATCCTCTTGGGAAGACTCCTCGCCTGGAAGAGGATCCTAGCTAGTGACGAGTGGAAGGAGAGGGGGACCTTTATTACTCAAGGAAAGCTTGTATTTCTTGGCAGACTCATCATTCAGCTTCACGCGACCAGATGCGTGCATCTCTTTGAGATCCTCCTTGGTTAAATTCGGAGGAGCGTATGGCTCCTTGAGAAGAAGGTTTAGTACGTTCTGGTTGACACCATTGCGATACCCAAGCCACTCGCTGGTGACACTGACTTGCCGTTGGGATTGAGGTTGGAAGAAATCAAAATGGCACTGACGATCACTCATCCGAAGACCATCTTTGAAAACGAAGCGATTAAAATTCTTCCGGACCTCTATATCCCCCTCAGACGAGGAAGAGAGAGGGGGATTATAGGGAACCCCTTGATCAAAACCCAGCTGCCGAGCCACACGAATGGTGTTATACGTCTCGGATGAAAACTTCCCACCATGAAAACCAGGAAGACGCCCTGGTAGGGTAGAGACAATGATGTCAAAATCCTCGGACGAGGGTGTATCCGCGGAAGACAACCTTCTCTGAGACTTGATAACAAAACTATAATGTAAGGAACCAGTACGACCATCTTGATAAGTGATAGGGTTGAAATCACCCCCTTTATCCATGAAATCCTTGAGCTTGGCCTTAGGTAGAAAACCCTTCTTGTGATAAAGAGCCATCCGAGGATGGGACTCGGGTATCGTCACAGGTCGCTTGGAACCATCCTTTTGAATGACCTCCTCTTGCCGCAAGAGAGCAAGAGGATTCAGCTGAGGAGGACTGTATAAGGAAAAGCGCTCTCAAACCCACGCTTGGATGAAATTGGCAGGGAGGAAAGTCTCCACCTCATGAGATCCGTCCACCCGACGAATGTCACGCGCCAGCAAATCCAGATGACGATACAAACCGCCTAAGAACATAGGGGTGAGCGGGAATGACACATCATGGGACATTAATACTGCCATGGGAATAAGCTCATTCTTAATAGTATCCCGGGGATTGTATTCAAATACATCATGACACAACCAAAAAAGAAGGAAATCTGCCAACTCCGCTTGACTTGTTTACCCTTCACGAGGAGGAACGCCTTCACACGCGCCAAAAATCATAAGGGCCCAATATTTAATCCAATGGGAGAAAGAAGCTCGGCGTTGCCCGGACTTCGGTTTCTGGCCGCTCTTTATCTCTTTCACATCATCGGATTCTTCAGCAACAGATGACTTTGAATGAGCAGCTTTAATGGCGGATGCCATGAGCTTTGAAGAAGGTGAAACATTAACTGAAGAATCATGAGCGGCGGATGCAGCAGCTTTGCCCTTTCTTTTACCTACCGAGCCCTCTACTTCGCTAGGAGCTTCAGTTTTGACTTCCCATGGATTCTGGAATGTTATAGAACTTTCCTTAGCTGCAATCAAGTGATCACGAAGGATTCTGTCGCTCTTGTTCAAAGACTTGTGAAGACAGCAACCTTCGAAAACTGTATCACCATGGATAGGAAGGACAGTAAGCGTTACTACGTCTTCTAGAATGGGGGTCGCTTTACCCTAATAAAATAGAAACGTGTGAGGATCAATTCCCCAGCGTGCACATAAACAAATCAAGCTATCGTGATCCCGCCGGATGTATCTAAACTTTGAAGCCTTTAAAGCAGCTTATATACCTAAAGAACGGATGATTCTCTTATTATCCTGGGTGGAGCAAATATAATCTACCCATGGATCCCAGGCGGCATGAGATTCAGCGGACGAGCGAAATTTGATCGAAGGAAAGACATAATCCCCCTGTGAACCACCAAACGGGGCATATCCTCAAAAGAAAGTATGGGAGGCGACTCAGCTTGAGGGTGGATAAGCCAGCTCTCAGATGCGGACGGGGGAAATGGATGAGGATTCAGCGTGCGTGAAACCCAATTGTCATCAGCCGGGAAAAAAGTAGTATTATTATCCGCCGCAGGCGGACGTAGCTTATCTTTAAGCCAGGGGCTACTCCTTATCTCTTCCAGAGTATACGGCTCTGACCTGAGAGGCGCGTCATGGTTAGGCGATTCGTCAGACATGGTAAGTAAGAATGAAAAGGGTGAAAGAGAAAAGGATGCAGTGAAAAGAATGATGATCGAGAAGCGAGGTCCCCTCTATTTATAGGGAGGTAAAAGAATGAGCAGTTACTAGATAGGCCAGTAACTGCAGCATCCCAAGGGTCGCGAACTTAAACCGCCTAAACTCACCAGTTATAACTGTCATATCAATGTGTGACTGTTGACACGGTCTTTGACCGGTCAAACAGTCAAAGGACTAATGTTGATACATGAAAATAACCAATCTCATAATGGATGGACCCTTAGCCTACCAAAGGGTCCTTTTAGACAAGGGAACTAGGGGACTAGGCCTAACCCATCAGGATGGGATAGTTCTAGTCCATCCAAGAGTATATTGAAGATTAGTTGGGCTTTGGCCCAAGAAGAAAGCCTCTTAGGGTTTGGTGATAGCTTAAGGAGAGGAAAATGGCAGTTTAATAATATGTTAATCTTATGGGCACTCATCCATAAGATGGTCATTATAAAAGGGGAAAGAGGGCATACTAATTGGGATATCATTAACACACCATTACTTCTCATAAACCTCTCTACACCTTGGGAGTACTTTCTGTGATTAGGGCTAGTTCCTCCTTCCCACGTTTTACCCTATCAATAGGTACCCTCGTCTTTTCAGTTACAGAATCGTCTATTACAAGAAACAATTGCAGAAAGGAGAAAAATAGTTGCTAGAGGTCTATCGCAAGCATTGTAAATAAATGATATATTACTTCTGCTGTTGTATTACTACGGTTTCTGCGACAGACTCTGTAAGTCTAATGTTCTTAGTGTTCTTGATGATGCAGCAGCAAAAACAATTCTCCAATTTGTGATTTCAACGCGCTGTTCTCTTCTAAACTTCTCCTAAAGTTGCCTGCCGACCTCTGGGACTCCAACAACCCTTTTTATACCACAACAACCCTAGAACTCGACTTAATCTCTTCTTTTCTTCGACATAAAGTCCCATACTTTTCCACTTTCCTAAATATTTTCTACGCGTTTCTGAGCTGTACAGATCATTCCAAATCTTTCCTAAGATAGAACTAAATTTGTTGGAGTAGATATCACGGCTATCCCATGAAAATCAGCGATTGAATTTCCTTAAATCACGACCAAATTTTCAACCCTAATTCTGCCTGTATCTGCACCATTTTCCCGCCAATTTGAAATTTGAATCTGGGGAAGAAGCTGGTTTCCCCTTATTCTCGGCTAGGGGATAGATAGCACATGTACTAGGGGCGCAAATAGTGATTTATGTGGTGTAAATAGTAAATCTACTGGGTGCCTATATCAATTCTTCCGGGTGCCAATAACACATTTCTAGGGTGCTTTTAGTAATTTTCTCCAGAGGTTCAAATGCCACTTTCCAAGCCAATTTTTCCACAAAAGTTTATTTCTCCAAAAACACGAGTAAAGACATAAAATACCATAATAAGTACAAAAATGAGCACTAACAATACATAGAATTGAGATCAAAATAGACACATAAATGTGTTTATCGGTGGCCCCTCTTTATCTGTCAACACATATTATAAATGCGTCTATCAGTGGCCCAACCACATCGTAGATACACCGCACAAGAACACTGTCAGCTAAATCAGAAAGAAATGACGAAGCTATTTTAAGAGCCATTGAGAAATTCAATCTGAAAAGAGAAAGAACATTAATACATCTCAAAAAACATCAAATGTGCATGCATAAGAATCAAAAAAAATTCAGGCCAAGAGACTTGACAACTGGAGACCTGGTGACATATGAAGTCTTACCTAGTAGCTCATGATACAAGCTTGGTAAACTCACAGCATCATGGGAAGGACCCTATCTCAAAAGATGGGAGGAGAGTCGTACAAGATGAAAAATCAACTCGGTGAAAAGTTAAGCTATCCCCACGATATCACGCATCTAGAAAAGAAAATCAGTAAGGCGTGAAATTTATTATTTTCTTTAAGAAATGAATGTTGAAAGACTCGGGTTATCTTGACTAAACAAAATCTTTAAAAAAATAATCTTTCTATATAAGAATATATCTCTCGAAGAGTTGGTCTGTAAAAGGTGCAACGAGGTAAAACCTCTATTAGTCGACCAGGTCAAAATTACGACCATGCCAAGAATAGCTTTAGAGCAAAAAAAGACCTATCATGGTGAGAGAGTTATGTCGTTATTAAGACCAACATAATGAAGCTCCTGACCAGTATTTAGATGGCACGAAATGGTACCCTGATCCGTCACAGCACCACTGCAGGTGGTGAAGCTAACAGTTTTGGCTATTGATCTATAGAGTTTTCAGTAAGATATAATTTCAGAATTTTTTCTGTCAAAAGATACAAGTTCACAAATTCGAGCTTCAGAGTTTGAAGTTTAATATATGAGCTTGGGGATATCTATTTTAGTGAAAGAATTTAGAGATTTTACTTTTGTTTAATATATTCTCTTGCAAAATATCTCCAAGTATTTTGACTTGAACTGAGGTCCATTATCTTCTACCAATGCCATTGGCATACCAAATCTGCACATGATGTGCTCCCAAATAAACTTTCTGACATCTTTCACAGTGGTTGTTACTACAGGCTTTTCTTCAACCCACTTCGAAAATAATCGGTAGCCACTAACATAAATTTTCCTCCACGTGGAGCCTGATTTATTTGGGTGAGTTAGTTTCCACGTGTTGCTTTTACTAGAAAATGAAAGAATTTTGCTTGAGCGATGAGCACAGATATTTTACCATTTTAAGCGGTCCCATGATATCAAGTGCATGTTGGACGAGTGGCCATGGAACTAGCACATTATGTTGTATTTCAGCTGGTGCCAGAATTTTATCATCATATCTGCACATAATGTTCAGTTCTCGAATTCATGAGTCAGATGAGCTCGTATTTGCTTGCCCTAGTGCGAGTTGTGCAAGGCTATGACAGGCCGACGTAAAAACTATGTTATACTTTTAGGAGATACTCTCCAGTCGACCCGGTACTTGCTACTGGAAAAGACTTTGGATTTGGATTTGGATTTGGAGTTTTGAATACATCTTCAGGTATTGACTGAGTTCGAGATTACCTCTGAAATTTGTCAAAATAAAAATATAGTGTACAATAATGTGCACATCCTATATAAATGAAGATTATTATTTCCTCTGTCAATTCAACACCAAGAATAATTACAGTGTACAATAATGTGCACATCATATATAAATGAAGATTATCGATCGTTGCCTCTCCAAAACAAAAATAAACAATGTGCACATCATATGTAAATGAAGATTAATGTTGCCTCCCTACAAAAATAACATCATATAAATGAAGATTATCAATTCAGCACCAAGAATAATGTGCACATCATATATAATTAGTGTCATTTCCAAAACAAAAATAGATAATTACAATAATAACTAATTTCCTCCTCGTATGAAATGCAAAATCAAGACAGTTAACACTTGACACCACCAGGCGCTCCTCCAAAATGAACAATATTGTATCCACTATCATACTCAACATTATAACCATTAACAGGTTGGTGACAGTCAACAACAGTGTCAACTCTTTCAGGTTTTAGACTTTGATTAGACTCGTCTTTGTATTGGAGGTTCGTGTACCCATCTGTTGGCATACCACTAGCCATCGGTGGACTAACTCCATCAAGTCCAGCCTTCGCACGACCTCCCCAGAAAACAGACTTGGCACCTAGTGCAAATAGTGGGAGTAGTTGTTCTGGCCAATACCCCACTTTTATATCACCTAGGATCAACCACCATTTCCCCGTTTCTTGTTCCTGCAATGTTTTAACAAAAATTATGACCAACTGTTTGTATTCTAAAAGGTTATTCAAGAGGTGTATCTTCTCTTGTTTTGCATCCTAAATACGTTAGACTCTGTTGCTTATATCTGCATAATAGTGCAAAATTAAAATTAGAAATACAACACTGAATCAACCGTTATACATCAAATTTCAAAGAAAATTCTAATTCATTTGATATATGTTATATATTGCTTCTAAAAAAAGTATATGATGTATATAACAAGTGTCGACAGACATTAATTAAATTTAGTGAAATGCAATAACAATGATATCGACCATGCAAGTAAACGATTTCTTAGTCATCTACCTCTTAAATATTTGAAGTTTTATTGTCTTCGATTTATCGAGACTCAACGATCTCCTTCTAGTCTCATATTTTGGTATATCTTTTTTGTGCTCTTTTCTAATCTTGATAACGTTTTATTATATAATGTACAAAAAATAGAATTAGAAAAGTGTATAGTTACCATAGAAATTTCGATTGCAACTTCAAATTGTTTGCCTCCGATTACTGACGTGTTGGATAAAGGTTGGCCGAGAACTATTGTTTGGTGGACTTGAACAAAACCAAGGCAAAATGTATTATAACATCCTGACTTGTGACCACCATCACCCTGTTTAATATGAAACCAGAAATTAAATTCATAATATAGGTAATATATTTTATCATCATCCGAAACTTAGAGTCCAGTATGCAGAGGTTCGAGTTTTATCATCACCGAACAATTGAGGATTCACCTGATAAATTTAAGTAATTAGTTCGACGTAAACAAAATCGCATAAACTATATTTTTATCCCATGTTCGTTATTATAACATATTTTTGTGTGTTGTTTAACGATAAAACTATTTTCCCATTTTAGCCTAAAAAGATGTTGACCGTGTCGGACACGCAAACAGACACAACACGCGTCTGACACTCGTAAGATACACAATGGACACGTCATATCGCATGTCCCATAAAAAGCGATACTGGACATTTTACGGGCACCGGTTGAACACTTTTGTACACTCCATAACTGATCGATACCGATTCGGAAAATCAAAGTTAGTTAAATTTGATGCTAATCTATTCTCGTTTTAGTCAAAATTTCAAAAATTATTCTTGAAAGACTTAATCATTATATCAGATTATCAAATTTACTTAATTAGCAGTTGCTTAATTTGCAGTAAATATTTAAGATTTTGTTGAGTATATTGCTGTAAAATCTCATTTTAATGGCGTATCTTTACGGAAAGATCTTAACCGTTCGTTGTCTTTTCTAACTTTGAATCACAATCACTAGTTATAATCCAATTGCATGGAAAGATTAATAAAAGCCGGTTACATATCGTCCATCCAAATATGATTGCATTTGTTGGATCTGTTTGACTGGAAAGACCCGCTCTGTAAGAGAAAGTTCAGCTGAGCTATATTGATCCTTCTGAACTGCTGGATGCCACACCTAGGGCTCCACAGGAACCGTCCCGTTCCGTGGAACCGTACCGGTACCGTCCCGGAATCGCGGTCAGACGGGACAGGTATAAGTACCAAAAACTGGTACCGTGCTTAGAATAGTTACAAGTAACGGTTCTAGGCTATTCCCGTCCCGTAGTACCGAGCAACAAGTAATAACGTCAAATAATAGTTAGGGTTTTTGAAAACTAATTAGTTTTTGTTCATTTCTATTTAGTTTTTGTTGATTTCTTTAGATGTGAAACCGATTGTAATTTTTTGGTTTTTGATTTTAGGGTTTTGGAATTTTTGGTGTGGTTCATAACTTCATTTGAACTTAGAACTTAGAAGATTTTTTGCTTTATTTTCTTTTTTATAATTTTATATACGCTACGGGTAAAGAACCGGTACCGTCCCGTACCGAGTTAAACAGGTACAGGTCCCGTCCCGTCCCGTATTGCACAGGTACAGGTAACGGCCATAGGAGGTACAGGTACTGACCTAGGCAAAAACCTGTACCGTCCCGTCCCATGTACAGCCCTAGCCACACCTTTAGCCCCGTATATAAAAGTAGTTTTATTATAAGGAAGAACAACACCTGCTCGCTAATTTTTGGTAAATCTTTATCATTTTCATCCATCCATCAATGTCCAAATCTGTTTAAAGCTTACCAAATTAGTGATTTTTCACTCTTGTTAAAGAGTGAAATTTTTTTGATAACGATTTGGCTCCAATCAGTTCTTTTGTCATCCTGCGGATAGGCACGGTTCCTTTTGGGCATCCGTCGCCCAGGCTAAAGATCGATTTTTTGTGGTGCGGCTCAGTGGATATAGTTTCATAAGAATAAAAGAATCGTTTCTTTAATGAAGTTTGCGAAGAGAAAAAGCCAATATTGAAGAAAATGTATTATATCAACAATGTAAAAAGATTGTTATGTCGACTGACGAAAACATTACCAAGATCTCTTGGTCCTTGATCAAAGGATGATCGAATGCGGATTGTTTATGGAATTCAATGCAGTCGTAGAGATCGCCCCATTGAGTCTTTCCTCAATTAAAAAGAAAATACAGAACAGTATCAATTAATATTGTAAATAGACGTCTAAAGAATTAAAAAACACTCATACGTACTTGTATTGTTCTGATAGGTTGTTTATTCAGAATCCTGAATTGTTCTTCCAACTCCAGATTATCTTGTTTAGATAAGCTACTAACAACAGAAGGGTCGTGCTCTCCCGCACTGTCGCGCACAACGCAATTATAAGCTAGCGGCTAGCTACCGTCAGATCTTCTCAAATCATGTTATGTTGTTTATCAGATTTGATTAAAGTTATAAACTTAAAAAAAACCAAGTCTTTTTAATTTTATCCTATGTTTATCATCGAGTACAAGTTATCTTTTACTTCTTTTAGTCTTTCTAACTCTTGTCATTTTCTGTAGCTCATCGTTGGCAACAACAAGAAAAGCCGATAAAAAAAAATAAATAAATTTACGGTGTTGGATCGATAATATGTAAAAAGAAATCGAAAATATGTAAAAAGAACACATAGGTTATGGTAAAGATTGGATCTTTTTATGTTCTAAGCTTAGTTTTTCACATAAAATGGTTACTTGATTTTCTAGACTAATTGACCAAAACCCAATTTGATTCAATGGATGTGATGGTGGTGGTGAGACTGGGTTGTAATCTAAGCAATATGGAAATTTGATCAATTTGTATGATTATATTGTTAATATCATAGTTAAGTTTTAAGAAATTACAGAGATCATCTTCAATTTCACCACCACCAAATCTATCATCATCATCCCGTCATTCGAACTTCATCCAAAACAACATATAACATGTAAAAACAGAAAAGTTGCCAAGTTTAATGGAGTGGGTACATAATTTTTCTTTTAATTAATGGATATTAAGATCCATTTTCAAGGTTTACATTTCGATCATGGAGATGCATAGAGAAATGTGGGAGGTAAGAATTTCTTTCTAATTTTTTTTATAAATGATATAGGATTTTTGCAAATAATTTTTTTGTGACAGCTGTTCCATCTGAAACACAACTTTTTTCATGATCCAACTGTTTAAAACAGGCTAGCTTATAAAGCATCACCACGCTGCCGCGCAGGGTAGCATTTGCCACAACGGAAATCCTTCCGTACGGTATGTTGTTCGCTAAAGCTTATCGGTATGTTGGTCATTGGTACGGTGTCATTTGTCCTGTACGTCTGTTTGGGGTCTGTACTTGCTCTTTGGAGCCTTTTATCAATGAATCCTCACTTTGTTAAAAAAAAAACAACAGAAATCCTTCCGACTCCTACTGTAACTAGAATCAACCACACAACTAATGATAACAGACCTAAAGGAGACGCCATCAGAATTTAAGAGCAACAATCTTGTGATCAATCAAATTTGAAGTACGGATGGTATCCAGGATTACTTGTGCCCTATGTGTACAGGTCAACTTGGTTAAATGATAGAAGAGCAGTAATATAAATGGCTAGTAGTATTAACTCCAAAATATCCTTGCGTATCTCCAAAGCATTTAAGCTCCTTTATTCTCTTCCACTAGGGATAAAGGGGCGTCTACACTAATTTTAACATATTCTTAAGGAGGAGCCATCCATATTTGATCCCGAGTTCTAAGCATAGAATCCATTTACACGCAAACTGTAGCCATTCGTGGCTCTTTTTTGAATAAGACCAGCAGAGAATCTTGTGTTTGAGAGCACAATTTCATTTCGCATCTTCCGTAGGTTCCAGAATACATAATCCCATAGAAAATTGATTATGATTTTCTCTGTGATCTCCCACATCATGCGTAGCAAAGCTCAGGTATCCCAATCCCATGGCCAGTTATCCCAGGTAGCCTCCATTTTCAAAATTAAATTTTTTGGATACGATAATTTGAGGCTCTAGGCAAAGGCAATGACCTAGCTGGCCTAGTCTATAAGACGCTCTGGCTGCGATTCAGATTCAAATACTTGTATCCGGTTTAGCATAGCAGTAACATCTCACAGACTATTCATTTTTAAAATCGTTCAGTTCTGTTTCTGCGAATCAATCAAACCAGTAACCTTCACTGCAGAGAATGAAACAGGTACCTTATATATTGCTAGACATTTGATACTCATTTTTGTACAAAGATGGCAGCATTTTCTGACTGCATTGAACAAGCTTGAATGTTATGTTCCCAGCAAGATTTGCCAAGTACTTGGAGAATACAGCATACAGATTAAAGTGAAATAAACCGTATAGTAAATCTCATCTGCCTGGTGGTAGCGTTTTCATCTGACTGGTGTATATGAGTTTAGGGAATACTTCCTTGCACACACTACCATGGTTCCGAGAAGTTCCCAAGAGAACTTTTCCCGGCTGAAGGTTTAGTCCAGCCTTCATCCATCAAAATGAGGTTCAAGCGAGTCATCAAATTTTCAACAGCAATACTCTCCGAGTCTCTGAGTACATCCGACGTTTCTTTTCGCAAGGAAGATTCCTCTGATATTGAAGAAGTTACTCTCGATGATCGGTAGAGTTTTAGGTAATTCATAGATTCTTCGTAAAACCCACAGTGGTAAAGAAGAATGCTGTAATCTCTGAATTCGTCTACATTATGTTCTAAGAGGATAAGACGTTCACAAGCTGCCAAACGGGAAATGAAGATGAGTCTTTCAGATTACAACAGACCTAAAAGCAATGAAATACATGGAAAAGAGTTTCTCATGATAAGGTACTGAAAGATCCTCATGACATGAGCACGAACACTTATTTTGGCATATAATAATGATGAATCGCAAAATTAGCTTTTACGAAAACATGCCATAGATACTCAATGAATCATGTACTCTGTGTTTAAGATTGGAAAACTTTGGGCACCCATCCGAAATGATACAGGAACGCCATGCAAAGTTTATATCTAACCCCTTATATGCAAGATGAAAAGGATCACTAAATCAACAATTTAGACTACATTCCATTGCCAATGCCTGATATGTGACTGTGTCATTAACACAGGCAGCTGTCAATGTTATCCACTTCTAATTCCATCCCTTAGTTATATCGACTTAAGACAACTACACTCGAATAGTAAAGATGAATAGATCATAATGCATCCCGGATCCATTATTATGGTACACTGTGCAATAAACTTCGTTTGCCACTCTGCATGTTTTGAATAGTAACTGATATGTGTTTACAAATGGATTGCATCTATCTGATGTATCATATCTCAAGTTTACTATGTTCACATTTCTCTGAGACCAGTTGAGGTTATTCAAAATAGCATAAGTACTTGAAGGAATGAAATAAATGTATACTTCATATTTAATTTACTCAGCAGCAAACAATTTTCTACTGTTAAGAGATAAATGCAGAAACTATCAATACCAGATAATGCACGCCGCATATCCCCCAAACGAACACAAGTCCAAACTCCACGTTCTAGCCTATGTTGAGCAGCCTTTGCAGATGCACGCTCAAATCCACTGCACGAAAGAAGGCAGTATTTAATCAATAAATAAACAAAAGTAACAAGATTTAATAAGGTACTGCTATGCAACTTCTGTACATCGAAGAATCTACAGAAATGAGATAGCAAGAACTGCATTGCTGTAAGACTTAAATGACCTTTCTTCTCCAATGTCTGATTCATCAGTGCACCTTGCAGCACGAGCTGCTCTTAAGAATAAGGTCATGGTAGGATCATACTGGAACGGCCAGAAAGCATGTTTCAGATTTCTCAAAATCTGCACATAAAACTTGGAATAAGCAAACAAGTGGGCAATCACAAAATAAACACATAAAGTGAATGAATATTGTACTTCAAACCTGAGGTAGCAGGTTAGAAGTGTCAGACAGTAACGCAGAAACCTATTACTAACATGACCTTATGTTTGACTTGGTGTTATCATGCATGCTAAACAACTAGTCCTAGACATGAAGGATCTAGGACTTTCAAAGTTGCTACATAGGTCAGCAGCAAATCAAAATCAATAAAAGGTATGCTTCTTCTTCTTCTTTTTTGATACAATAAAAGGTATACTTACCTTGTGACACTATTGTTCTAGTACCAAGCTCTTGTTAGTCTTATTCAAACAAAGATTCGCCCAAAACAAAAAAAAATCAAATCGAGAAGGTATATTCCATTTAGACGAATCATTACTTTCCAAGCCTTGTGATACTGAAACCGGGCCCTTACTTGATAGAATGTCAAAATCACATTCATGAACATATACCACCTAATCAGAAGAGATACCATGTCTCCTCACCGTACGAGATCTGCATAACTCAACAGGCTGTGGCTCTCCAATCATGACTTGTCAGTCTGCTGACAAATGAAGGGAACAACAAGCCTTTAATATTTCATGGATATATGATCCATCACCCATAAATCTTCAGTTACCACTTTTGAGGATCACACACATACACACCCTACCCTCTAGATTCTCGGTATTCGAGCATAACCAATTATAAGAATATTTTTGCACTATGGTTATGATAATAAAACCTATATGCATTATATCTTCCTATGTATCATGTTTGAACAAGGACGTTATAGAGTTGTAACTATGACAGTTACTGTTAGAACGATTTTAGGTGACAAAGACAACATCATACTGTTATTTTGAACAGTTATAATACATGTTTTCCAAAAAAACTATAACCAAAAAAAAAAAAAAAAAACTACTGTGGTCATGATTCACCGGAGACCATTATAACGAAAAAATGTAATTTCTTTACACATAGACTAACGACAAGTGACCATTACCGTTATAACAGCCATTATTTCTTATAATGGGTGTGCTAAATACATTGGTTTTGAAATCCAACTTCTTACCAGGTCGGATACTGACTCCAGCTTCCATCGCGCAACCCCACCAGCTTCCGTTGCACAACCCCAGACACACAGATGTAATAAACTGGATTTTCTTCTGGTTCTTAAGTCCTGGAGAGTTATAAGAACTGACTTACTGGGATCTCGACTTATAATGCCAGGTTTTAGGGCTTCACCCATAACATATACGGTAAGGTCATATGACTTAACAGAGTGTTAATCATGTATGTTACGCTGTTTAGCAGCACCATTCTTCTGAGGTGTCCCAGGCATTGTGTATTGTCTGGCAAATGGACAAGGATTTGCCCCTGAGTCATAAATTAATAACATTTACCACCTCAATCCCATCCCCTGATTTTCAGTTTAACTTATATTGGTCATTCAGTTTCAGTATTGAACGCTTTAACAACGTCTACTGACTGAGATCTATCACGCAATAGATATACGTTCCATTCCGTGAAAATTGATAAATGAGGTGAAATATAATTGCCGACTAATGGAAGTAAAAGTCCACAAAAATGTGTATACTATATTCTCAAGAAGCTTTCCACTTATTGCGACTCCTCCTTGTTTTCCCTGTCAGTGCAGTCAACAAACACCCCAAAAATCTCTCTCTCCGAATCCCATCCTTCACCAGTTTAACTATCCTTTCCTACGAAGGGTCAAAGTCAGCGGAATTTTCCACAATTGTGTTGCATTCATTTATGGGTGAACAAGGTTCCAACTAAATATCAGGTTCATCCCAATGTTTTTAGCACAACCATTAAAATAGAAACAACCATTATAACGGTAACAGTCAATTGCAGCTGTCAGTATGCTTAAAAAGGTGGTTTATGTTTTCAGAAACGATTATAACGGCCAATCTTTTCTGAGAGTGACAGCTAAAAAACGGTCACTGTAACATTGAGTTGTCTGTAATTATTTTCTGTAATAATAAGTGTTACAACAACCGTTACAATGGTCCAGTACAATGACTTCACATTTTCTCTATCACCTAAAACCGTTATAGTGACAACAACCATAAACCGCCATCCCATATACCTAAAATTGTTATGATGGTAACAACCATAAACCGCCACTCCATAACAATGGCTGGGTTCAAACATTGATTGTTCCTACTACATTCTCCATTTTCTTTGGAAATATGCCCCAGTTTCTTCTCTAATAATTAATTTGCAGAAAAAAAGAACTCATCAATGGTGGCTAATGAGAGGCAGTTCAAGTTTCTCCCATGGCAAGTAAACTGTAGCTACACGTGTTGTTTCTTCCTTAACCAAATTGGTTCAGTAACTACTACAAACCCATCTTAAAAATTAGTAACTTAGGAAGTGATTAGGGTCACAAGAATATGCCTTCGCAATTTTGTGATTTCACAATTGTTGAGCGAATCTGGTACTAAGAAGAAGAGTTCAAGATGAATCTCTTCTGGAATACAGTTTTGCATACGAAACAAGATGCAACCCATGCAAATATATTTAATCTAGAATTAGAATAGTCATGTAGCTGGTATGAGAATCTCAGATGTTCCCTTCATATCTAATAGTAGCTGTTAGCATCAATAATATCTTAAATTTATGCAGATAATGTACTTGTATAAGCTTACCAGAATAAATAACCAACATCATAACTAACTTGAAAGCATGTTTTCAGAGTTCAGACAGACTGCAGCATGATACACATTATGTTTCAATTGATGCACCTAGCAGACTGGAGATATTTATGTGGGTCTTTGACAAAAGAACACTAGTATCAGCAAAAACAAGGCACATAATAAGATATAGGGAAATCCCAAGAAGTATAGATCCTAAAGGGAAGAGCAAATTCAAAATACCTCCACAAGGAGAGCCTGCGATGTCAGTATATGGGGTAGATCGGAAGTTTTGCCTTTTCGTTTATCGAACCCTCTAGGAAGACTATCTAGATCCCGAGGAAAGTAGATCTCAGCATCAAAACTCAGAAGGTTTGATAGACGCAGCATCTTTAATATCTCTGAGTAAATAAGTGCAAGCATGGCTGCAGAGCCTGAACGATGCGTCAAAACCTGCTCAGAGTGTTACCATAGACTAGTAGGAAAAAAGGTCAACAATTTAAACAAGATATGAGTGTAGTGATGCGTACTGAATTAAGATATAATGCTCGTGAATCGGCCACATTACTTAGTGTGGCTCGCCGAAAACCCTGTATATTGGGATCACAAAGCAGGTAAGTAAAACTCTGCCCGAATCAAAATTACCCAAGGAATTCCAACTTATGTTTGCTGTATATACTTCGTGCTATGGTTAATTCTTGCTGCTTTAAAATATTAAATAGTAGAACTTTAAACTAGTAAGTTACTAAGGCAGCAAACTGAAAATATAGTTATCATAATCTATCAGTGATCTACAATCATAAATAAGAAATTTATATCATTAGAAATTGAGCTGAATTTCATTTTGAAACAACGAGTAATAATTTTACATAAGAATTCTTAACCTATCAAATCTTCATTGTAAAACGAAAGAAAGTGGTAGTTTTACCTTGTGACCATACAAGTACTTGTCAAGATTCTCAAGGAAAGCCTCAGGTGAAGATCTAACCGAGGTTCTATACGTCCTACCAAATCCCGTAGAAAGATCATCAAGACGCTGGATGAAAGAATCAATAGGAAGAGGAACTGATGAGTGTGAAACTAATGAATCATCTTCAGCAGCAATATATAAAGCCGTTCTCGCCAAATCAACTCTTTTATTGATACATATACTTGTTTGTCTCTCAATTTCTGTAAACCCCAAAATCTCTGCACAAAAATTCTCCCTTGCTTCCTAATTTTTTTTAAAAAAACAAGCCAATTCAAAATCCACAGATTATACAAACTGAAGCATATAATTGATCTATTGATAATTACTTACTCTTGCATGGATTTTATTATTACCAGAAGAATCTAGGGCATCATGAAGAACGAATGAAAGTTCATTCTTTGTTACATTTTGGCTTCGACAAATGAAACGAAGAACTAGAGGAGAAGAAGGATTATTGGATCGGCAATTGAAGAAATTTGATGACGATGTGAGAATTGATGATGAAACTGTTGATACTGAAAAACTCATTTGGGATTTTCTTTTTTGAATATACTTCTTGTCTTGGAAAAGTGATCCGTTCGGAGAGGAAAGACAGAGCTGGTTTTGTCCAGTCTATCGAGTCGCATGCACTGATAGGTAGCGGCAAATGTACCCAGTGAACTCGTGTAGGTGGGCAACACGTTGCAAGTTATTACGAATGCGTCGAGAGGTGCTTTCGCAGGGCTATACGGTCTCGAGTGCAAATGTTGGATCTTTTAATCACTCTACTAAAGATGCTGGTACTGAACTCTAGGTGTTTTTACTGTTAACTTAGATGGATCTTTTAATCACTCTACTAAAGATGTTGGTACTGGACTAATTATTCGTAACTCTGAAGGTGTTGCAAGGGGAGTAAAATGCAGCAAAGTTGATAAAGCTCTAAGCTCGGAGCATGTAGAGGGACTGGCTCTACTGGAAGCAGTCAAGTGGATTGAGTAGCTGAAGTTGGAAGCAGTAAACTTTGAGACTGACTCTATGATCATGGTTGAAGTTATAACTAAAGGCAGTTTCAACATCAACTGGCAGTTCACAATTTTTTAGAGATATCATTTTATGTTTTAAGAAATTCAAAAACTAGAATTGTTATTATGTTCTAAAGGAACAAAATAAAGTGGCAGACATTCTTTCAAGAGTAGCTCGTACTGAGAAGCTAACAAAAGAATGGACTGATAATCCACGTAGTTGTATCTCAGGTCTAGTTCTCCTTGAAATGGAGGGTTTATCTGTTTAATCAATGGAATTTCTTCGTATCTAAAAGAAAAAAAAATTATGCACTCCCTAAATAGGCTACAGATCTACCGTTTTCTTTTTGATTGTTTATTCGACTAATATTTGATTATTTATTTTATTTTATTTTATTTTTTGATAAATCTCATAAATTTCATTCATGATTAAATGGAGATTACATAGACTTTAAGAATATCAAGATCAAAGATCGAAATACAACTAAAAGGTACTAACAAAGAGTAATCCGTGAAGAGAAGTAATGAACTACCAACAAGAGTACCAAGCAATCCGAAGGTTGAAAGAATGGTTTTGGGATTATTTATTTATTTTGATGCAAAAAAAATTATTGATGAGAATTAATCCATTACAGAAAGGTCCTGATCAACCCAATCTTGTATTTCATGTGGAAGATCAGATCCATGACTAAAACTAGTTCGCATAACTCTAGCTCTCTTTGCTATCTTATCAGCAACACAATTTGCTTTCCTCCTAACTGAGACACACCTCCAGTACTTTAAAGAACTTAACATAAACTTAATATCAAGAATTAATGTTTGATTCATCCTATGAACAAAGTAATCAGGCTCATTGATTGATTTTATTAAAACCTCACTATCAGACTCAAAAATAACCTTCTTCAGCTTCATCTTTACTGCAAGATTAACAGCTTCTTTGAGAGCTTTACATTCCAGCTCTTCTACTTCAATGTCATCTTTCATTCCTCCATCAAGGTATATGCCTTTGACACCAATGCAGGTACCTGCAAAATCCCTTACAATTAGTCTCAGGTCACCTTGTAAAGTTTCTTTTTTAAAAGAAGCATCAATGTTAAATTTTAAGCACTCATTATCTGGAGGAATCCATTTAATATCCTGCTGAGGTATAGTAACATTGGTAACTTGCTAAACATTAGGACTAGAAAGTTTGTTAATATTGTCCAGTGACATGAGTCTGTTAGGATTGATGTTCTTAAAGACCTTAGAACATCTATCTTTCCAGATAGTCCAAGCTGCAACCATATACAATTTGTTTATATCCTTCCTAGTGATATTTGAGCCAAAAGTTATATTGGTACCTGCAGAAAACCAAGAGATAACCCAATTTCTGAAAGAACCATGGTGAGATAAAATAGTACCAACATTTATATTAACAGCTAACCATATTGATCTAGCATAAGGACACTCCAAAAAAAGGTGATCACTAGTTTCAGCAGGACAATTACATAGACTACATTGCACTTCAATCTCAGGTTTATACCTAGAAAGTTTATCTCTAGTAGGAATGATATCCTTCATACACTTCCAAACAAACAATTTCACTTTGTGTGGTAATTTGACCTTCCAAAGAGACTTCCAAACCTGATTAGGAATGTGTTGATTACTTACAGGTAAATTAGTTCTGTCAGTAAGAACATTATAAACACTCTTAACAGAGAACTGTCCCTTCCTATCTGGTAACCAAATAATCTTATCATCACCAATAAGAGGCACATTCAAATCAAGAATTTTACTAGCATCATCAGGAGTAAAAAGATAGTGAACCAAAAGAGGATTCCAGGTTCTAGTACCAGTGATAAAAAGCTCAGAGACATAGGTATAAGAAGAAGTATTAACTAAACCTTCAAAAGGTCTAGGAGGATGATCTAAGCCAATAACCCAACAATCAAGCCAAATATTAGTCTTAGTACCACACCTTATTGCCCAAAAGCTATTCTGTTTTATAATATCAATACATCTATAAATACCTCTCCAGATCCAAGAGCAATTTTCATTAAGCTTCTGCAAGTGTAAAATACTACCATTTCTGAAGTATTTAGCACTTAAAATATGCACCCACAGCTCGTCATGGTCAGTAACAATTTTCCAAACAAGTTTACAGATAAGAGCAATATTAAACTTCTCTATATCTCTAAATCCTAGCCCTCCTTGGTCTTTAGACTTGTTAATACTGTCCCAACCTATGAATTTGATGCCTTTGCTAGTTTTATGACCCCGCCAGAAGTTCCTCTGTAAAGAATCTAGCTGACCAATAAGAGTGGTAGGGATTTTAAAACAACCCATTTGATAAGTTGGTAATGAATTCAAAATAGTCTTAATTATTGTTGATCTACCAGCTTGATTCAAGGTAATGCTGACATAATTTTTGAGTTTAGCTTCAAAAGATTGGGTTATTGGTTCAAAAGATCTTACCTTAGAATGACCAAGTAACAGAGGAGCACCTAGATACTTCTCAGAGTCAGTCATTAAAGACATATTAAGAGCACTAGCTAAAGCATTACATTCATTGGGACTGAGATTATTACTGAAATAAACACAAGACTTATCAAAATTCAGCATCTGTCCAGAAAGATTACCAAAATCCTGAAGAATCTGCAAAATATTATCAATATGCTGCATATTAGCTTATCCAAAGATAAGAATATCATCAGCAAAGAGCAGATGAGAAATAGGAGGAGCTTTCCTAGAAGCTTTAATTCCAATGATAGATTTATTATGCTCAGCAAAAAGCAAAGATCTAGAAAGATATTCCATAGCAAGAATAAAAAGATAAGGGAATAAAGGATCCCCTTGTCTAATTCCCCTAGTTGGTTCAAATTGATCACAAGGAGAGCCATTAAGCAACACGCTAATACTAGTTGTAGTGACACATTGCATAAAAAGATTACAAAACTCTTTACTGAAACCAAATTTCTCTAAGACTTTGTGGAGAAAGGTCCATTCTAGCCTATCAAAGGCTTTAGAAAGATCAAGCTTAATAGCCATAGTTCCACTTATACCTTCCTTATGTTTCATAGTATGAATCAATTCATGAGCAATAATAATATTGTCATGAATTGCTCTTCCTGGAACAAAGGCTGCCTGATAAGGAGAAATTAACTTCTTAAGCAAAGGCCTAATTCTATTAGCTAGGATTTTAGACACAATTTTATAAGAAACATTGCAGAGACCAATTGGTCTAAATTCAGAAGGCTTTTTTGGGCTTTTACACTTAGGAATAAGTGATATATATGTCTTATTAAGGCATCTAGGCATATGACCACTTTCAAAAAATCTTTTAACCACATTAACAATATATTTACCAACTAGAGACCACTGAGTTTGATAAAAACCTGCTTGAAAACCATCAGGACCAGGTGAGCTCCAAGCAGGCATATTCCTAACAACATTCTCAATTTCAATATCATCAGGCACAACATGGAGTAAAGCATTATCAGCATCACTAAGAACACAAGAGATAACATCAAAAATTTCCTCAGACAAGTAGGATTTGAGGTACTAGCAACATATCTAAAATGATTAGTAAGAAGATTACTAATATCCTCCCTGTCCCTGAGCCAATTACCATCATTATCACACAGAACAAATATATTATTAGTATGCTTTCTCTTATTCACCATAATATGAAAGTATCTGGTATTGTTATCCATGTCAAGTCCAGTTTTGTCTCTAGATTTTTCCTTATAGAATTCAGATTGTATTTTATACCAGTTTTCAAGTTCACTAGTAATAGACTTAACTCTAGCATGTTGGCTCTCAGAATAGTTCTCATTTTGAGCTGTTTCTAAGGCATTTTGCAGATTATTTATATTCTTTTGTATGTCTCCAAATTCCATTCTATTCCATTGTGATAAAGATAGTCTAGCACTGTGCTGTTTTTGTTTCAACTTGTAAGCAGGGCTACCTAGAACATCTAAATTCCAAGACTGTTCAAGCTTATCCTTAAAACTATTATGTCCTATCCAAGTCCTAAAGAACTTAAAAGGCCTCCATAAATGTTTAGGAATAGGGTCGGTAATAAGCAGAATAAGATAATGATCAGAAGCTATGAAATTCAAATGTAAAAGCTTAGCAGAGAAAAATTGTAAAGACCAATCATTATTACTCAGTGCCATATCCAATCTTGCTTTTTTGGTTCCAGTACCATAAGAATTACTGGTCCATGTATAATCCTTACCTTCATAGCCAATATCAATTAAACCTGCATCATTAACTTTATTTTGCACCCATTTATCAGATGTATTGCTATTGTTATCTAAATGAAAAATGAGGTCACCTAGTACTAACCAAGGTTGTTGAACATCCTTACTGAATTCAGCTAGGAAATTCCATTGAGTTTTCTTAGGTTCAGAGTAAGTAGACCCATACATGAAAGATATGAGAGCTTTAGGTTTACTTGGATCTAATTGAATGACTACATGAATGATGTTATTCTCATGACCAATAACTTCAACATCTATATCATCTTTCCACATAAGAATGAGTCCACCAGCCTTACCAATTCTATCTATGCAAACATAATTGAGATAATGCATAGATTGGGCTACTGAGATCATCCTCCCTTCATCAATTTTAGTTTCACAAAGAAAAATGAAATCAGGTTTTTGAGTTTTAACTAAATTTTGAAATTGTTGTTTTGTAAAACTATTGGCAATCCCTTGCACATTCCAGGAAATAATTTTCATTTTGAAAATAGTAAAATTAAGACAAAAAAATAAATTGCAGAGGACTGTAGTTACCTTAGCTTCCTTAGTGCTGCTACATGGTTTATCCCTTGTTGTGACTATTTTGGTTGTCTGTGTGTTCACAAGAATGCCAGAGTTTGAATCATCAAGTTCAAAAACAGGATTTTCTGGAGAGTTGTTCCTCTGCCTCTTACCAAGTGTTTCACCTTCAGCAGCATCCACTTCATTAACAGAACTTTGACCAATTACATATCCATCCTTTGGAGGTACAAAGATACTACTTTTCATAGTAGTCTTCTGATTGAATTTACGAACCTGATCTCCTCCTCTAGTAACAATAATCTGTTTCCTTTCACCTTTCTTATGTTCCCCAAAGTAATGAGGCTTAGCATGTGCCTTAACAAGGTAGTCAGTGGCAGCCTTACAAGCACCTCTAGTATGATTAAGAATGTAACAGTTAGGACAAATATTATGAGGTTGTTTCTCATAAAAAAAAACTTAATCCATCTTGTGGAACCTGCATTGGTAATTGCCATAACCCCTCTTCTCATTGGAAAGTTAACATCAACTTGAACAAAAACTTTGACATAATCTCCTGGAACTGGAATTACATCTTCTGGATCAACTGCAATAACCTCACCCACAGTACTTCCTATCTTTGTAACAGCTTTGACATTCATATGTTCAGGGAGAATTCTCTTAAGATGGATCCATAAACATTGAACACTCCAGTTCAAATCTTGATAAATAATCTCAGAGTTATAAAAATGGAGAATAACAAGATAACCATTGACACTCCAAGGGCGAGTATCAAACACCTTCTTCTGCGTATCTTTATCTTTAAAACGGAATTCCATAATATTGTGATCCAATTCAAAAACTTTGAGATCTCCTTCAGGTAAGAAATCTCAAGTGAGAAAAATGTTTTTCTCCACAGTCTTAAGCCCCATCTTACCTTCAATGATAACCTTTCCTATCAGACTAATTTCTTCAATGATTTCTTCCTTTTCCTCTTCATTATCAGCTTGATGATACACAACCTCCGCAACATCTCCAAGATCAAGAGCAACTTGCATAAATTTTGCAGCCAAGTCTGTGACAGATTTGTCATTTTCTTCCGCCATTAGTTGATTAAAAGATTTACTGAGATGAACTTGAAAACTGTTTACAATATGTGGATTATCACGTATCAGTGGATTTTTATAAGGTTTAAACCCTAGAAAAATATGGATTTGACTTGAATTGAAGAAGATATTCATGCGAGTATATTGAGATGAATATATTGACTGAGTATAATTTCTCCAGAGAAAATCTCGATCAGAAAAGGTAAGCCTGCAGCTGTAAATAATTCTGATAATTACGAGAGTAAGCAATGTTGTTTGTTTGTAACGAACTTTTTGAAATTTGAATTCTTCCTGGAGATTTTCCAAACCCAGTGAGTCATCACAGTAAATCGGAGAAAGAACTTCTCCAGAAAATCAAACTTGACAAACAGTGAACACACAATAGCTTCAAAAAGCTTTAGAACAACATTAGCAAACACTTGAATCACAACTACAAACAAGGTAAACACCATTAGGGATAAAACCAAATGCAAACACATTAGGAAAAAGGAGATTAGCAATCCATATTTCAAAAAACTTAAATAAAATAACTTTTTAATGGAAATAAGGAAATCCAAAACCGTGAAAATCACAGAACTATAACATTACAGCAGCATTAAGGATGAAATGAAAAGTAATATAGCATCAAAAACATATTAAAAACATAGATATTGATGAAGAAGGAAAACAGAGTTAACTCAGCACAATCGCCCGATCCTCAGAGACCCCAAAAGCCAATCCAATTTTCGAAAAGATTCTGAAAAGATAACTAGCCAATTTCCGACAAGATTCCATGATAGGCTGGCTACACCTAATGGTTTTGGGATTATAATCCAACCATTTTAATAAAGTTTTTTCTTCTTGAAAAAGAGATCTACTCATAAAAATATGAGAGTAATATGCCCAAAGTCTTGAATCTTGATCACCACACTTGAACTTCCGCCCAAAATCTCCATTGAAATCACACAAAAAAACCCTCATGAGAGCGCATATAGAATCTCCAAAAAGGAGAAGACATAAACAAAAAAGGCAAAAAACCCACAAGAACACCATAAAATCTCCTAAAAACAATGGAGATTGAAGCAAAAACTATAAAAAATCTAACCTAAACTACTAGCTATCCAAAAAAACATGAAAAGTAAAAAAACCTGCTCAGATCTAGCCTGAAATGGACTAGATCTGAGCAGTAAGTTTTAATGGTGGTGGGAGGTTTTTTGGGTCTTGAGAAGGAGCTAGAGAGGAAAGAGAAGAGTGAGGCAGCTAATACTTGATTTAATTATCTATTTTAATTTAGTACATGCATTAGAAACATGTAAAATACAAATAGCATATTATTTTAAGAAAAACAAAACAGTAAGAAAAATTGTGGTAGAAACACATAAAAAAACATGCATATGGATGTTTCATTTGATGAGAATACAGGTGATCATGGTATTGGCATTGTTCTTTGGATTAATGATGTATTTCTGACATTAAACTTATACAGGATTCAGTACAAGCATGGAATATGGAGAAGCTCTCACAGTAAGGAGATCATTGGAGTGGACAGTGGAACTACAGTTGTAGGATATTCAGATATAAAGTGATTGTAGAAATATAGTTTGTTTTTTTTTTTTTGAAAAATAAACCTTCTAATTGTGAATGGAAGGTTAAATCAATCTTACTTTATTAAACACATTACATGTGTTTGGCTATCCTTTCTGTGAATCTCCTTTGGTTTCAATGAACAACACAGAACAAGTTTCAGAAGCTAACAGTGTCAACATCATCTATGCCCCCATGAAACATATTAATAAAATCAAACACTCTCAGCACCTCACTTAGTTGCAGTTGCCATTTTATGTGCCTTTGTTTCTAAACCATAGAGAAATGAATGCATACACCAGACAAGATTAGTCTTATGTATGTATGTGGTTTTGCATCATTATCTGGGAACATTGAGTTATTTCCCGCACTGAATGTTCCATTACTCGTTGGAAATGGGAAGCATGGGTTGTGCAGTGTACAGTGTGAAGGCACTTTAAAACAGAGACTAAACAAAGTGAAACAAGCAAGCTGAATATATTACCTAATACTCCTATTTTAATGCCTTTACCTCATTTTTGACTAATTGATTGTAATGTTGTAACTTCTATTCAGGGTAGTGAATTCCGTTAGAAGGGGCAACAAATCTATATTCTTCATTGATTGTCCGGGTGGTTCAGGGAAAAGGTTTTTCTATAGGGTGATATTGGCTAAGTTACGAAGTGAAAGGCGTATTGTAACTGCGATATCAGGTATTGCTGCAACCATGATGCCAGGTGGGAGGACGGCCAATTCCAGATTTAAGATACCCGTACCAGCATACTCAACTTCTACATGCAACATAGGCGCAGAAGATCCTTTGGCAGATTTTATTCGAAAAGCCGATATGATTATTTGGGATGAAGCAACGATGGCAAACCGATATGCATTTGAAGCTCTGGACACAACGTTAAGAGACTTGGCCAAAGTTGAATTGCCATTTGTAGGAAATTTTTTGCTTTTAGGTGGGTATTTTCGTCAAGTGTTGCCTGTGATTGAGCATGGGACACGAGCACAAACAATTAATACATGCTTGACAAACGCAAAATTCTGGAAGGATGCTAAGGTGATTCGTTTAAAAGAGAACATGTGTTCAAGATTAGACCCTAGCTTCTCAGAATTCTTGCTACAGATTGGAGATGGGACTGAGCCATATGTCATGAATGACATGGTGAAACTTCTGGATGATATTATAATGAAGTGGTAAGGTGAGAAATATGTTCAGAAATTAATTGATGAGGCTTTTCCAGATCTTGAAAAGAATGCAAGTGATAAAAGTTACATGAGTCATAGGGCATTGATAACTCCCAAGAATGATATCATTGAAAAGCTCAATCAAAAAGTTATTAGCATCTTTCCAGGAGATGAGGTAGTTTACCATTCCTTTGACATGGCTCAAGATGACCCTCACAATTTGTGGACCGAGGATTTTTTTGAACAGTATTTCTCCAGGTGGATTGCCTCCTCACAGACTTATACTCAAGATAGGTGCTCCGATAATCCTATTAAGAAATCTTGATCCCAGCTATGGTCTTTGCAACTACACGAGGTTACTATGTAGAGATCTCTATAGAAACTTTATTGATGCAGAGATCGTTACCATTAGTTGTTCGGGGCTCAGAGTTTTGATTCCACGAATACCCATGGAACCTTCCAAAGAGGTGATACTCCCATTCAAGTTCATTCGCAAGCAATTTCCAGTTCGTGCAGGTTTTACCTTTACAATAAATAAGGCACAAGGGCAGACAATACCACATGTTGGTATTTATCTACCGGAACCAGTGTTTAGTCACGGACAACTATATGTTGCTATATCTAGGGGAGTATCAAGAACTACAATAAAAGTGTTAGTTAAGAATGAAGTTCTTATGGATGTCTCTGGAACATGTACTAAAAATGTTGTATTCCAAGATGTGCTCTAGTCATCTGATATTGCTGAGTGATATGTTATTGACAATCAAGTTCCAAATGATTTTGTCCTTTTTATTTTACGTTGGTAATTTGAGAGTGTGGAATTCGAAAATACACAATACATATAAAAAAAATTGTTGTTTGCCGACATGCAACGCACATGCATTCCACTTGTTAAATAAGAAAATCAAAACAGTAAAAAAAAAATTGTGGTAGAAACACTCAAAAAAACATGCATGTGGATGTTTCATTTGATGATAATACAGATGAACATGGTATTGGCATTGTTCTTTGGATTAATGATCATATTTCTGACATTAAAACTTTTACAGGATTCAGTACAAGCACGGAATATGGAGAAGCTCTCGCAGTAAGGAGATCATTGGAGTGGACAATGGAACTACAGTTGCAGGATATTCTAATATAAAGTGATTGTAGAAATATAGTTTTTTTTTTTTTTGAAAAATAAACCTTCTAATTCTGAATGGAGTCTAATATAAATATTAAAGTAGTCTAATATAAATAGAAGGTACAATAAGGAAGCTGATACACTAGATAAATGGGTAAGGAGTAAGAAGGGTGTTTTCTGTAGTAGATGTCCTTTTCAAAGTAGTATGAAGGTACTGTATTGTAAAGATTTTGGGATATCTCTGTGTATAACTTTCCTTAGCTTCAATATATATCCTTTTTTTTAACTCAAAAATAGCTCAATATATCGAAAAGAAATTAATTCCTTACGAACAGATGAAGAAAATACAAAACAAGCTCAATTTTAGTAGAGCTACTAAGAAAGAAAGAAAGAAAGAAAAAAAGGAAAATACTAATACATGATCGTTTCTCAGTTGTACAATAAGGTGTCTAAAGAGATACCCTGAAAAATATTTTTACCCACACACCAATTATAAATGAAAATCTTGACGATATAAATCAGTTCTTCCTGAGTTTTGTATTTCCTGTTAAAAAGCCTTGCATTCTCTCGATCCAGACTGCCCACCACACTGCAAACGAAATAATATCATATATGTTGTTTCTAACATTAGAGATTTTAGTCTTCATTCTTTTCCATTCCCAAATGGTTTCTCTAACTGACTCTTGAAAAACCCACTGTAATTTGTAACAGTTCAGTAAGAAAAGTCAGACACCTCTAGTTTTTTCACAAAATAAATGATGATTAGAATCAGATGCCTTCTTACGAAGTAAACAACCATTAACCCAAATAGAATTTATGTAGTTATCCATTGTAGGGCTGCAATGTAACACAACGACCAAACAAAAATATTACATTTTCCATAATTTTAGAGTTCCATAAGATTTTGTGTGGAAATAGTAGTAAACCATCTGTCCACAACATCTTGTAACAGATCTTCCCCATTAGTAAAATAATTGAATGTGGAAATCATATTCAGAAGATGTGTGACATCATTAATTTCCTCTTCTTTTAGAAGTTTGCAAAATGCAAAATTCCAATTCATGCCGCCATTGTTTCCATCCAAAATATCAGCAATAGTACTATCTTGTACCCTACTAATATTGTAAAGATTTAAAAAATAAATATCTTAAATTTTTCCCATCAACCATGGATCCTTCCAAAAAAGTATCTTGTTTCCTGAATTAACCTGCAACGTAGAATTCTGTCGCACATCATTAGTACACTTGAGAATGCCGGCCCATAAGCTCTTACCGATAGCCTTATTTGTAAGATTATGATAGAATGCCCTACCGTTTCCTCCAAACTTGTGGTGTACTATTCTCCTACACAATGTGTTTTCTTTATTTCCATATATATCTGCAAATCCACTTAGCATGCAAGGCTTTTCCCACTCCACCACCTTCCCCAGACAGATTTAACCTCTTCCCACTCCACCACCTTCCTCAGGCAGATTTAACCTCTTCCAACCAACCCATCCCTTATTCGGTTTTTGATTCAAGGTACCCCAAAGAAATTGGCGCATTTTCCATTTGCTTCTCCACTGAGGCTGGCATTTGAAAAAGTGATAAGTAATATTTGGCAAACTACACAGAACACTTTGTATAAACATGAGTCTTTCCACCTTTGAAAGATACTTATGCTGCCAAATGCTCAACTTCTTATGAAATTTTTATATTATCACATCCCTAACCCCAAAAGACTTTGATTTAGTCCCCAATGGGATACCGAGATACTTCATTGGGAATGAAGCTATAGGACAACCAAAAATATCAGCACTTACAGCCACAGTTTTTGGACTCCCTACGGCCACCAAAGCGCTTTTGTGAAAATTTACCTTCAACCCCGAAATAAGCTCAAAAGCAAGTATGACATTTTTAAAATTTCTTACCTTATCTGCACTATCATCAAGGAACACTAGGATATCATCCGCAAATTGTAGATGATTAATTTCAGGTGCATCATGTGATGGTTTAAAACCAGAACATAATCGCATTGAGGATGACTTTTCAATCAAAATAGACAACCCTTCCACAACCATAATGAAGAGGAATGGGGACATTGGATCGCCTTCTTTAACATATTTTGAACTTCTAAACATATTTTATGCAGTACCATTGACCGCCATTGAAAACCTTTTAGTTGATAGACACCATTTAATCCTTCCTCCAAATATTTCCAAAGTCGAACCTGGACTTGGTGTAGTCCATGCATCCCCAATCAACATTATCAAACGTTTTTTCCAAGTTCGCCTTCAACACCAAACCAGGCTTACCCTCCTTTTCTCGAGAATCAATAAGTTCGGGTGCAATCAGTATTTTATCTATGATTTGCATGTTATCGACAAAATCTCCCTGAAATTCTGAAATTATAGAAGGAGGTACCTTTTTTAGCCTATCTACCAAGAGCTTTGAGATAATTTTGTAAACACCCACTATCAAGCTAATAGGCCTGAAATTGTGCATGTTGATAGCTCCTTCACATTTAAGCATGAGGATGATGTTTATACAGTTTAATATCCAGTCAATGTTGCTTGTACGCTCAAATTCCAATTCATAACTGCCATTAGCTCCGGAATGATATCCCACACATCCATGAACAACTCCATTGTGTATGCATCCGGTCCCGGCGAATTATTTCTGCTAGAACTCCTCATCACATTCTTCACCTCATAATGCTCTGTTGTACATAATCTTTGGCATTTCAAGGTCATCAAAAATTGGTCTAACTTGCACCCTATCTATAAACACATCCATATAGAAACTCTATGCCTCCTCATTTGTAATGTCTCTATCATGAAACATAACTCCGTCAACTAAGAGAGAATTAATCGAATTAACTCTCTAACTATAAGATGAATTTTTATGAAAAACTTTGAGTTCCTTTCTCCATCAACAAGCAACTGCCCCTTGCAACTTGCAAACCATTTCCTATAAAATTTTATAGAAGCTTGAATATGATCAATTTTAGTCACCTCTCTAGCTGCAAAATCTTCTTCATTCAAATCATTAATTTCCCCGAACGAGTCATAAACCTCAATATAATTATATATTAAAGTATATAAAGTATTAAAGTATCAATTTAATATATATCCTTTCCTATAAAAAAATGTATACATATTTATTTTTTAAGAAGGATATAATGTACTAATCAAAAAATACAAACAATAGAAAGAGTTCAATATCGGGGTTTAGGGTTCGGGAATGTTTATCGCGGTTTTTAGCGTTGCATAAATTTATATTTTAACGCATTATTGTGTGTTAAAAAATATCGTAACTATTAGTATTTGAGGTCCACGAATCCCCAATAAACCTAGTTATCTATTTGTGTTTCTCCTTTTTATTGATTTAATTTCATTTGAGCGTATATTAATAGTGAGAAAGTAATCGCGATTTCCTCTATAGAGTTTTCTTGTGAATGAAAAAACACATTGCACATCAGAGTATGCCACTTACAAGATTATTTCAAGGATTTTACATGCTTTTGACGTTTTTTTATGGGATTTTTTTGTATTCAATTAGTTTGGCGATGAAGCTCATATTAATTAATGCATGTATTTTTCTTATATCTGAAGATAACAAAAAAATCTAGTGTCATCAATTTCTTCCGGTCTTAGGATATAGTCATTCTCGTTTGTTTCACAAACACACCAAAAGAATGTCTCTCACACATACTAATTTTGAAGTGGCAACAAATATGGGTTAAATCGGATCAAATAAATATAAATTATTGTAACACCTCGAGTTCCGAATCAAGAGTTAAACCTAAATGATCTATATTCAAGGCATTGTGGTCGGAACGAGACTTAGTGCAGTATTCCTACTAATATCTCTTTCTAACTTTTTTTATATCAAACATACTGGCCTCTTGATAACATTAATTTAACAACGTGATTTAAAGAAAAACAATTATATATAGCATGGATTGGTTCAAAACGATTTGAATCAAGATATACACAAATATGCATTACCTTTAGTAGCAGGCTTCCACAGACTTCGTTAGAAATTTGAATTTGACGATTGACCCCAATATGGAAACTAGAGAGTCTCATATTTCATTTGAAGTTTATAAATCCAAATTCTAAGTTCAAATAGTATGTCAAAAGTGTGTGCAAAATTGTTGACAATATTGCAACTATGCAGTTTTCAGATTTGTCGCATTGCATGTCAAGGGCCATATCTCTTATATGATAACTCAAATATCAATATATTAGAAATATAAAGTAACATATACGCGAAGAAGTCGACACCTATATCCCTACCAATTGGTATAAGTTTTTGAGGGTAAAAGCATGCAACGTATATGACGGAAAAATAGAATTTTATGACATTCAGAAGCAAATTATATTTTCACAATCATGTTAAATAAACATTTGACTTAAATTACCAATAATAGAGACATCAAGAAGGTAAATCAATTATTTGAATCTCTAACATCATTCTCAAATAAATATGTGAATCCATCGTACACTCAAAAGAAAACAAGGCAAATAATACGAGCAAGTTAGGTATAACTTCTAAGTTCCACTTCCACCTTTAACAAAACCTACAAAAATATCAATTAAGGTGAGATGACAACTTAATAGTCGTGATTTCCCATTCTCATAAGGACGCGAAAGAATTTTAAGAAATAAGCAAAAAAGATAATATTCCCAACTTCAAAAGAAATAGTTTCTTACTCAAACATTTCACCAACTTGTCAGTACTATTGATTACAAGAAATATTTATTTGAATGCACACTTTAAAAAATTTATGACATGAGTTTTCTTGGTTCGTACACTCACATATCAGTTTCTCGACACGGGAGCCACCATCGATGTTTTTTAGGGAGTCATTACCCTTGCGGTTTTGGGAGGTATTACCCATTCGGTTTTTGGGAGTTATTAACCATTTGTCACTTACAAATCATTATGAAATTTCATACAAAAGGAAATCATGAACTCATCAAATTTTCAAATCATTCTATAACAACATCGACCTGAATCATTCACATCAAATGCAACAAAAAGTCGAGTTATATAATAACCCAATTCAGTGTATGACGAAATTAAGATATACCAATCAATAATTCTTTCAAGTATCCTCACAAACTGAAAACGACGAAGGTACTAAGTACACCACCAATTCTCTTGCAACAACATATATCAGATAAACCTTCTATAATCTTATCGACCTTATAATGATTAAAGATTATCTAGACAAGGCTATCTTAGATAAAGAAGTAGGGTTTTTGAGAAATGCATCCCAGGAATTAAGAACGTCCTTGGAATCTCAAGGATTAAATGTAAAAGACGTTTTTGGCAATACGATCAGCATGTATTAAGAAGAAGTAAGTGGAACAAAGTTTTGATTGGATAATGTTTGTTTAAGGGACCAGATTAAAAATTTTAATAATATGGAGAATAGTATATAATTTTTTTATAATGATGTTCAACCATGGGAAAAGGATGAAAGACATAACAATGTGTCTGATTGATCATAAATAAGAGACGTTCAAAATCAGATGGTCGATTGCTAAAAGTAGCTGAATCGTCCAAAACAATGTGAAATGTGCATGAGATAAGTCTTATGAAAGTAGGAAAGGGTATGTTGGATCTAAGCATGACTCTCCAGGTGTAAAAACGTCGATCCTTTCTGCTGAATCCCCGACATTTCGATTATCTTAAAAGAAGTCTTTGTCTCTTCCATGCACGGGGGAATCTCATAACGTGGCATCTGAAGAAGATACAATTGGAAAATTAATTTATTTTTTTCCACGCATTTAAATATATACTCTTCCATTCATTTTCTTTACACGACGTTCATACGCCATTACAGGGCCTAGGATGCAAACTTTGGTCTGGAAACAAGGAAAACATCATTGTTATAGGTACAACTTACCTTTGAGAGCCAGCAAAGATGAAAATAAGTTGAAGAATTAGTGCTGCTATTGAGTGTGCCAAATTCCAGGTTGTTGAATTATTATATGAGAGTTTCTGATTGCCCATTCCTCATGCTGGGAGAAAAACTTTAAAAGATGTTGGTAGGACTTCATATCCAACAAAACAAACCATTTATGACAATGAGGCTGGTTTCTTGTCTTGCTTGCTTTTTATTAATTTAATATGTTTTTACATTAATAAGTCTTATCTGGTTTGTATTACGAAGGATATTTTTGAGACACAAATATGAATTAGACCGAGATATGTGGTTACATATTTGATTGTGAGTTAGTTGTGCAGTGTGCCATAATTCAATCAATGTAAAAAAGATACAACCTTCATCATAATTTGCTGGTTACACTTTTAGAAAAAATTTTATTATTTGTATATTCACTTGACCAACAAATTCACATCGACCATTGGTAAATTTTGTTAGAGCACTGCTCGGTCGAACTCGCAAGCGTTGCTATCTCAAGCTTGTTTGTCAAGTTTAGTTTCCAAAACTATAAGTCTTGATTTCTAGTCTACTTATAGCTAAGTCTCAGATTAGGATAGAAAGTGTAGTTGAGCATTAGCCTTCATGGCGTTCATCAATTGAAGACGAAGAACTACTAAGGGGAGCTTGTGGAACTTCATCAACAAAAGGTATGTGGAGACTTGAACTCATCTATCACTCAAAAGTCTATCTACTCTATCTCTTATTTGAGACAAAAGTCGTATAGCTATATAGACTTTGATTATACACATTTGATATTTCGAGCTGAGTTTAACTCGCTTACATATTTCTCTAAATATGTGTTGGTAAGCTTTCGCTTTAACCAAGTGAATCTTATATTCTTGACGAAAGTCAAAAGATGATCATGTGAAAATCGCCTGGTAACATCTTACATGATTTGTGTGAGACAATCATTTGATGTAGACTCGGACTGTTTCGTATTGATCATTCGATCGCTTGAAAATTGCTTTGAAGTTAATAGTTTGTGTGAAACAGCTATTGTCGTCTTCTAAGAATGTTTCAATGATTGAATTGGGAGTTTAGGACTATTAACCATGATTGGATATAGCACAGTATGAGTACTTGTATGCTAACTGTTGTAAGTTATTCCAAGTCCGGGAACCAAGGTATGCATACCCGTATGCGTACTGGTTGGTTTAATGAAAGTCCGGGAACTTAGTATGCATACCCGTATGCGTACTGGCGTAAAGTTCATGTCCGAAAATTCAACTGAGTTTGGAAGGTATGCGTACCTGTTCACATACTGGTGAACCCAAACTTAGTCCGGCCACTTAGGTATGCGTACCCATTTGCATACTTGAGTAGGTTACGTTCTAACGGTAGAAAGATATTAGCTTGAGTCTAATCAGGTTTTCATCTAACAGTGAATATTGAATGCTTTGTTACCAAGGTAACATTGATTGCAAACCCTGATTTGAAGACTATATAAGGGAGAACTCTAGCAACTGGGAAACCTAATCCCCGTACACCTCATGTGTGATACTAGTTGCGACTAGAGTCGATTCTCCTTTAACCTTAGGTTTTTTCCAAAACCCTGTAGGTTAACGACTTGAAGACTTCATTGGGATTGTGAAGCCAGACCCAACTATTTTCTCTGTAGTTGTGTGTTCTGATCTTGTTTTTTTCTATTGTGATTGAGTACTATCTTCTCTAAGATTTGCTCGAGATTGAATCTCCAATAGGCAAGATAAAAAGTAGTCACAAACATCTTCGTCTCATCGTTTGTGATTCTACAATATCTTGTTTCACTACCATACGATTAATATTATTGTGAGGTGATTGATATTACTAGGCTGTTCTTCGGGAATATAATTCCGGTGTATCAATTAGTTCCTGTTCACCTTGATTTATCAAAAGACAGAATAAAACTTCTAGGTATTTCTGTGGGAGACAGATTTATCTATTCAATAGACTTTTCTGTGTGAGACAGATTGGTTTATCAAGTCTTCGACTTTGGGTCGTAGCAACTCTTAGTTGTGGGTGAGATCAGCTAAGGGAATCAAGTGCGCAGAGTCCTGCTAGGATTCAGAGGTGTAAGGAACGCGGTTGTACCTTGATCAATGTGAGATTGGTTAGGGCTCAACTACATTCCAGTTCGAAGTTAACTTGGAGTAGGCTAGTGTATGTAGCGACTTAATACAGTGTGGTTTTCAAATCTGGATTAGGTCCCGGGGTTTTTTTGCATTTGCAGTTTCCTCGTTAACAAAATTTATGGTGTCTGTGTTATTTCTTTTCCGCATTATATTTGTTTATATAATTGAAATATCACATGTTGTGCGTAGTTCAATCAATTAGATAATCCAACCTTTGGTTGTTGATTTAA
Source organism: Papaver atlanticum (assembly GCA_023531105.1). Classification (NCBI taxonomy): domain Eukaryota; kingdom Viridiplantae; phylum Streptophyta; class Magnoliopsida; order Ranunculales; family Papaveraceae; genus Papaver; species Papaver atlanticum. Next base: position 2,736,831 of record JAJJMB010017781.1, on the reverse strand, counting down.
ATTGATTGACACTTGAACATTGGTCTTTGGTACCGTACAAGTTGTTTCACATAATAATCAGGCTCACGGATTTCTATCTGTTTGATTTGCTGATTACATTGTGAAATAGGGATACAACTCTTGGATATATTTCCATTGATTGAGTATGACTGTCTAGTTGATTCTCTTGGAATTATATTGGAGTTTGTCCATACAGATTTCCTGAGCGAAATATTGGGTGAGGTTGTTAGACCCCCGCTTTTTCAAATTTATTATTACATGTATCCTAAATATTACTCTACTGGTGCAAGTAAAGAGACCAGATTTTATGCAACATACTGAGGATGTCAAATCACCATATCAACTTAATCATAGTGAATCTCATATTACCACATCTAATGTAGGCTCGAACTCAATGGTATTTGTTTTCTATAAATGCACTAAAACTATATAGATTTTTGTCTTTATGATACTCATTTGCAAAAAAATTGCATGGTTGAAGTTGCGTTCTTTATGAATCTTTTAAGTCACACATCCTTGCTAGAGGTAAATCTTTCAAATTACGTGGAAAGAATGGTGTGGTTGATTGCCATAAAACCTTGACTAAGTCAGTAGTAAAGGGGAACTTTTTGTCTAGCCGTACCAACTGATGACAAAAATATTAAAACAAGCTCTTGGAAAGATTTGTTTTTTTTGCCAAAGTCGAATATTTTTTTCCTGATCTTCCTCGGGTTTGGGTTAGTTGTTTGGCTTATTAGCTTGGTTAATTGATTTTTTTTAACATAAACCAGTCTATCTAGATTATATTGATTAAGAAAGATATATGAAACACAAAGATGTTGTTAACTATATGAATGACTAATGAAAGTTTTAATTAGAAAACCCAGACAAATCGAAATATGCGGTTACCTTCACAAGTAACTATTGCACCTAACAACCACTCTGATGGATCTAAGCATCACTCACCTAATCTTATGCAGGATTTTTCAAACAACTTCTTCAATATCTTACAGAAGTCATCCACATCTACGAGAGAACCTCAGACTACGACATCTACAAAAGTATGTTTCTTTCGTTGCTGGCATTTAATTTTATATTGTTAATTCTAGAGTTTTCTCTTTGTATGATGTTCATATATTGTATATTTCTGTATAAACCAAAATACAACTTTTGGTCCGGATTTAAGGAAAACATCGTTGCTAGAGGCTCGATTTTACCTCCGGTGCCAAACCAGAAAATACATAGAAAAGATCTTGCTAGTGATTGTTACGCTGTCAATATTGAGTAGGTTGTCAATTCATGCCTCAATTCAAGCTGTCCGTAACAAATGATGAGTTTGTGACAGTATTCAATGCCCAATAAAGTTTTGTGGCATGGCCAAAAATTAATTGTATCATCTCTGACAAGGTTAGTTTCTTAGCTTTTTTATTTTATTAATCAAATATATTATTTTACATCTATTAGTCTATCAAGTTTGATTAAATAATAATACGAGACAAAAAAATCTGTACTAAATGAAACACGAATACCGGCGTAAATTAAAAAGTTAATCTACTGAATCGGGATATTTGGTTACCGATTTGATTATGGGCATCATTTGTACAGTGTTTTATTTCATGTTAAAAAGGTGTCACCTTCATTAAACTTAGCTAGTTACATTGTTGGAAAATAATTTCATGTATCTCTTGTTGAGAATCCACATGACATATGAATTCAAGTTGGATATATATGTTACATGAATCTTAAATATTACTCCCTTGCTACAGGAAACTCTAGAGCATGGAAACCTCAAAAGCAACTGACACCAGTTCAAGATTCTGAATAGAATTCGGACAGTGACCTAAGAAAACTTAGCAGTCTAGCAGATAATCAACAGAATATGGAGCACCTAGCAGCCTATCAACATTTTGAGAGTCAACAAACCTTTGAAATTCTTACTGAGAAGCGATCAGTACAAAGAAAGCATATAGTGAGGCAAAGAAAACTTGATATTAACTGGATGCGAATCAAACAAAGCATAAGATGGTGCAAAAAAAGGTTATATCCACATGTAGATGGGAAACAAAGGGAAAACGAGGTTTGACACTAAGAAAATATCATATCACTGAACCATGGAATGGGGAGACACCACCCCCAAAAAAATCAAAGAAATAATGTTATAGATAAATGATCTATAATACTTTCTTTTGGTTTTAAAATAAACGTCTCGGATTAGTACCACGTGGATGAAGGAAGTTGCATCTAATTTGACGGATGATATTCCATAATCCTTCACTACTTTAAACGGTAATGAATTACACATGTAAGCGGTGATTAATGCATCTAATTATATGAACGACGGAAATTCCATCATCTTTCACTTAGCTAGTCTACAACCATTTCACGTAGCTGAGCGTATCAATATGTTCACGTTAAAACAGACTACGTGTCTATAAGACACTTATATCCACGTTAAATATGATTCCCCGAGTCAAAAAGGTAGGCAATAGCCACGTTATATTTGATTGCATGTCTATAAGTCATGAATATGCCATATGAAATTGTATTTTGCATGTCTATAGGTGAACAAGAAACACTTTAACAAAAAAACGCATATCCATAGTACTGATGGCCACGCCAAGTGGGATAAAAACTTAATCCAAAAATAAATAAAAATGGCACGCCTATGAGTTCTTGGTGTGGCTATTTCATGAATTAGACACGCTAAGGATAGGCATAGACGTAAAGGTACGAATAGACTCACGACCAGATACCACGCTATGAGAATAAAATGATGGCATGGTTAAACCCATATGAACACGCCAATTTTGCATTCCAACAACGCAAATTTGTACTATTAGACTAATTAACAAACTAATTTAGTTGGACTTCTAACAATAAATCAATCAATCAATCATAAGTATTTTTTATAGTAAAAACAAATGATAATCATGTGAAGAACTCAAAATAGATTCATATTCATTCAAGTCATGTTTAGAACTTAGAATTCATCCCCAATCAACTATGTGTTTAGCTACTCATGGATATAAAAATACCGACCCATGATACACATAAGAGAAAAATGAAGAAATTGTTACAATGATGAAAATTCTTTGAAAACCTAGCTTTTGCCCCTTATCTAGTGCTTGAGTCTCCTCCGAAAGCATGTAAAGATATGTATAAAAGTTCCCTTTTATTCCAATTAGAATTGTTTCTTATATAGAAATCCAAAAGCAAAAGTCATCCTGCTCGAATCCCCCTCGAAAACTAGACAAAAATATATAATATAGATAAAAATAGGTTTCTTTCAAATTTAAAGATAAATCGTCCGTGTAAGATTACAAAATAATTCTATTAGAGCATTGCTTGGTTGAACCCACCAAGCGTTGGTATGTCAAGTTGGTTTTCAAGTTTACTTTCAAAACTCGGAGTCGCTTGAGTCAATTACTAAAGTCAACTTTGTTAAGTTAGACTAGGAACATATAAATGCTGAGACTTGTTCTAGTTACTCATGAAGACCTGAAGACATATTGAAGATAACGAAGATATTATCCTTATTTCGAGGTTACTAACTACAGACTTGACTTATTCCATTTTTATTTTTTGTTCTTTCAAGTCTATATTCATTGAAAATATAACATATAAAGTTTTATTATAATGACTTTAATACTGGTGATTTTGGTCATTATACTATGATTAAAGTATCTCAACGAATGAAATACAATATTTGTTTCTACAACTTAAGTATATGGGGTTACAGAGTATAGTTTATCTATGGACTTTGTGTTCTCGACACTGCACTAATTGGTAACTTGTTATTATTTAGTATGGTGAACTTCCAGTTGAATCTAAACCTTGGGATTATGTATGAAAGAAATTTCAGAACCATAGTTTAAGGGAGTAGACTTGTGAAAGTTGTATCGTGGTTGAAATATGGATTTAATATCGATTCGTTGTGTTAATAATCGATCTGGGACCGATCTTCACTATGTCTAACTTGTTTTTAGATTTTCGATATGTAGTTTTTTTCCCGAGTTTTTACGGATATCGAGATGTACTCGAGTTAGACTGTGAGTGTTCATAAGTGTCGACATAGTGATTGGACATGTGCTAAACTTTATATCTTATTGTTCAAGTGTGTTCCTTTGATACTGAAGGCAAGATCCTGATAACCGATTTTTCAATACTTGTTTTTTATTGAATTAAATCTCAGAGTGTGAGACATAGTTTCGTAGAAAGTTTTATGGTTTAAATTAGTTAAAATTTAGTTAAAATTTGAATAGACGCATGTTTTCCCAATAGTCACCATTGAGCCTCTTGAAGTTGTCTGTTGGTGATGAACGGGCATCTTAAGATGCAAATCCCTTATAAATAGTGGTGATTGTTTCTCTTGTAGATAAATCAAAAAAACTTATTGTTTTCTTTCTCTTCTGTATAGCATCATCGAAACTTCTATACACTGTGTTCTTGATCGGTACAAGAAAGTACAATCTTTGAATTCGATTATGATGTTAGGGCTTCATTGAATCTTGAAGGCATAATTCTTAGACTTGTTGTACTCGCCAATTATTTGGAATGTTCGGATTATTGTCTAAAAAAGAATCGAAAGATCCTTGATTTCAGGGATACAATATTCTTTGTGTGTTTAATTTCCATCCTCTATTTTGAAACTAATTTTCCAACAGTAATAGCCTGGCCCTACCCATTTAAAAAAAGTGTTGGACCAAGCCGGTCGGCCCATCCTAATTTACATCCCCTAGAAAAAAACTGGCATCGTTAAGGGATGGCCTCTTTTGCTTCTAAAACCGTCAAAAATGGTCTCGACTGCTTAACTTGGCTCCAATATCCTTTCCAAGAATTTGGTCGGACATGTTTTATATTGATCATCGGTTCATCATGGATGAATTTCCTTGTGCGGATCATTTAAGATAACCAGGACAGGCATGGTGGCCCATGACGGGCTGTAACAGGCTTTGGGTTCCTACGGGTACGGGCATGCTCGGGAGGGTACATGCAGGCCAAGTATTTTCTGGTAATATTTACAACCCTATGCAAACCCCTTATAAATAGTGGTGATTGTTTCTCTTGCAAATACATCAAAAGACTTATTATTTCCTCTCTCTTTTATGTAGCATCAACAAAAACTTTTATAGAGTATGTTCTTGGGCTGGTCAAGGAAATATCAATTACGATGTCAGTGCTTCATTGAGTTCTGCAGGCATTTTTCTTTTTTTTTGCTCAACAATAAATTTTATTAATAACCAAAAGAATTCCAAACATACGAAAGAGGAAAACAAAGAATAATAAAAACAAAACAAAAAGAGCTAAAACAATAATACTCCCCTACAAGCTAACTAAATCTGCAGTAGGTTTGGTTTCCATTTTCCAATTGTAGTAAGAAGGGTGGTCTGGAATTGTATATGAGATGCTCCCCCTGTCCCAGACTTGAACCTTTCTTGGCCAGAGAATCAGCTGAGAAGTTGATTTCTCTGTAACTGTGATAGAAATTCAGCTCTTCAACACTTCTACAGATTTTATCCCATATAGTTACAGCAAACCGAGGAATATTATGAGATTTAAAAGCTTCAATAACTGCCTTTGAATCTGATCTAAAAATCAGGTAAGTGTATCCTCTGTTTATGGCCCATTCTCCTGCACACAGAATAACTAGAACTTCAGCAAATAATTTGTAGTTATCCCCAAACCACCTGCAATGGCTACTATACATTTTGCTTCACTGTCTCTAGCAATGAAACCATATCCAGCAGCACCTGGATTGCCTTTTCAAGCACCATCACAGCAGAGAAGGATTTGATTCCTCTGTGGCAATTTGAAAAAGATTTCTTGTATTTTAGAAATTCTAACATGTCTGGACTTTAGTCCAAAGTATTTTAAAATCTATAAGTCATATGTTGTATTCCATATGGGAGCTTTCATTCTGATTTCACAGTCTGCGGTAAACTTCAAAATTCTGTCTTGGATGCACTTCACATTAAACTTCTCTTCATCATACACACATTTGTTCCTTTGAAACCAGAGTTCTTTCATTGCAATAAAAGCTGCACTCCTCCATAGTTCTTTGATTGCAGAACTTATGTGTCTTGCCAGTGATAAGACTTCCTCAAAAGATCTTGGATTTAGAAAACAAAAAATCCCTCCAAGCCATTTCCAGATGATCTCACTATAGTCACAGTGCCATTGAATATGGTCAAGGATTTCTTCTGATTTTTTGCAAAAGTAGCATCTTGATGCCAGATTGAACTTTCTGGTTTTCATTTTATCATATGTTGGAACAACCCCCCTAAAAAGTTTCCATACATTGCTTGAAATACTAGGGTGTATAGATGAAGACCATACTTGCATAGTTCAAGGCAAGAATTTTCTCCTTATACTCTCTACAGCTGATGCTACTGAAAAATCTCCAGTTATAGTACCACACCAAAAAAAAATGTCTGCATTTGCACTCACCACATGAAGTTCATCTTGGTATATCATTTCCAATAATTCTGCTGGAATTACCCATTCTCCATCTAATAGTAAGTCAGACACCTTCATGTCAGGGAAACTGTGCATGTAATCATTTGCTGGAAATAAATCATTTAGAGCTCTATCTTTCACCCAGGTATCCCTCCAAACTGAAATTTTAGATCCATCACCAACAAGCCATCTTGAGTGTTCCTATATATCTTCTGCCACCTATTTCAGTCCGGGTAAAGTAGAAGATTTTTTATAGTATTTTATCCAATCACCAGTTTTTGTCAGAAATTTCTCTTGAAAATATTTTGCCCATTCATCTGTGCCATTTTAAATTTTCCATAGTAGCTTCATAAGTAAAGCTTTATTTATTATTTCTAATCTTCTCAAACCCAGACCACCTTCCTCCATTGGAGAGCACAAAAAATCCCTTTTCAGAGTTACACTTTTTCTTGTTGAAGTATCACCAGTCCATAAGAAGTTTCTTATAATTCTTTCAACATCTTGAATAACTTTCTCAGGCCATTTGTAAACTGGCATGTTGTATATAGGTATACTGCAGAGGACATGTTTTATTAAAATTAATCTTTCTTGAAAAGAAAGGAGTTTACCTTTCCAGCCAGCAAGATTTCTTGAATTTGTTCCACACAACTCCATACATGTGAAGATTTGATGCACCCTGGGATTAATACAACACCTAAATACTTATTTGGGAAAGTTGACAGAGGCATGTTACATTCACTTGCCAGTTGAGTTTTTCTGAGCTCACTTGTCCCTCCAATAAAACATTTACTTTTTTCAAGACTAGCCATTTGACTAGTTGAAGCTTGATAATCCTTGAGAAGGTTAAGAAGTTTTCTGATATTTCTCTTGTCTCCATTACAGAATAAGAAAATGTCATCTGCAAAGAGAATGTGAGAAGGTTGAACTTCATTTCTTGACACCATTGGATGGATTGTTCTGTCTTGTATCATTCTTGATAGAATTCTACTCAAAATATCTTCAGCAATTACAAAAAGGAGGGGAGAAAGGTGATCTCCTTGTCTTAACTCTCTGCCTACCTGGAAGTATCCCACAGGGCCACCATTTAGAAGTACTGATATTCTAGCAGATTGCATCAGAGTATGTATCCACTTAATCCCTTTTTCAGAAAAACCAAAACTTCTCATAACTTGGAATAGAAAATCCCAACTTAAGGAATCATATGCTTGAGTTATATCCAATTTGAGACCCAAATTCCCACCTCTTCTTTTCACATCAATTTCATTTATTAGTTCAGAAGCAAGTACTATCTGTTCCTGGATGTTTCTGCCTTTGATAAAAGCACCTTGCTTAGGAGAGACAACTTTCTGTATCACACTGCTAAGTCTTATTGTTATTATTTTAGTTATCACTTTGAAGCTAAGTTCATCAAACCTATAGGTCTGAATTGTTGTGCTCTTTTGGCATTCTTTACCTTTGGAAGCAGAAGTAGGAAGTTTGCATTGAAGCCTTGAGTTATAAATCCACCCCTCCAACAGTATTGAATTACATATGTTAGATATTTTCCAATTATTTCCCATGCAAATCTATAGAACCAGCCAGCAAAACCATCAGGCCCTGGTGCACTATCTGGATCAAAATCAAAAACTGCTTTTTTTATTTCTTCATCAGTTGGAGTAGAATCCAAAAACTGGTTTTCCTCATCAGTAATTACCTTAGGGATATCTTGGAAAATCCAAGGAGTGAACTGAACTTCTTGAAATTTAAACTTTTCTTCAAAATGAGATATCAAAATATCAGCAATCTGTAGTTGGTCAGAAACAATGTTACCATCTGTGTTTTCCTACTCAACTATAGCATTTTGAGCTTGTCTAATTTTTAGATTTACATGAAAGAAGCTTGAGTTAGAGGCCCCTTCTTTTAACCATTTGACTCTATATTTTTGTTGAATTATCTCTTTTTGTTGATCAGACAGAACTTCAAGCTCTCCTCTTGCTGTCACTAAGTTATTTAAGAGAGTTAAATCCATTGGATTCTTATCAGAAAGTAAAGAAGCCTGCATCACCTTGTCTTCTGCATTTTTTAACTTTTTAGAAATATCCCCAAAGAGAGCCCAGTTCCAATTTTGAATTTCTTGTTTTAGCATCTTTAATTTCTTCATGAAAACAAAAATAGGATTACCTGTTATATGAGACTTCCAGAATTCCTGTATTTGATGAAAGAAGTCAAGGTGGCTCATCCAAACTTTCAAGGCTCTGAATGGTACATTCTTTGGCTTTGGAATATTAGCATTGGCAACATACAAAACACCATGATCTAAGATACCTATGACTCCAACTTTATAACCCAAACTAGGGTACAACTCCAACCATTTCTCATTGAAAACTGCTCTATCCAAGTTGCATATAATTCTCTTTTTTCCTGCTCTATTATTACACCAAGAAAATTCTAACCCAGTTTTTGGGGCTTGAATGAGACCACAATTATTCAAACAATCTTTAAACTCCATCATTGATATATTTAATGGTGTTAAACCTCCTACTTTCTCATCCACATTTATTATTGTGTTAAAATCACCAATCACAAGCCAAGGTTTATTCAGAGAGTTTAAAGTCACTAAATCCTTCCAAAGGTTTCTTCTATTTACTGTTAAGGTAGCTGCATGTACACCAGTGACAAGAACACCATCCACTTCCATTGTTATTTCTTGTTTAGTATTTGAAATTAAAGAAGGATTATTTATTGAAGCACTCCGCAAAATCCAAATGTTTCCCTTATTTTCTTCAAAAGAATTATCAATGAGCTTAAAATGCATTCCAGGCAACTTTAACTTTTTTATAAATTTAGAAGTTTCCCAGAATTTTGGTTCAGCTAAAATGACTAAAGAAGGACAATTTTTTTTTACTATACTTCTCAACTTGTCTTTGGCCTTTGTTCTCCTCAGGCCTCTGACATTCCAGTATAAGACTTTCATTTAGAAGAAAAAAGTTGAGAAGAGTTGGTACTTCTCTTACCTGGACCATTTTTTCTCACGTTTGTATTCAAATTTGCAGCCTGATTTCTTGTTACAGCATTAATAGTTTGTTTACCTGCTTTTTGCTTGATTTGAGTGTATTCCTTACCATCATTTGGAACTGAGGTGTCGGAAACTTCATGTATAGTAGTATCAATAGGAGGATGAAGTAAAGTTGTATCAGAATGCTTCACTGGTGATCCAATAGAAGGTTGAAGATTAATAACATTGTTTAAGGATGGAACACTGCAGTACATTGTAATAATTTTGTCCACTGAAAGTGATGGAAAGTCTTCATGAGAAGTAAGAGTGCCCCTGAATTCCTCAGATTTATCTTGTAAAATATGAAATCTCCCAGAGGAGGATTCACCTGGGTGTTAAAGTGGAGGAATTATAGCATCAATCATTTCATTGTCATTTAAAGAATGATCTTAAATATGCTCAATTATGTGCTCAATCTCTTTTTCAGCTGAAGTAAAACATATATCAAAACCTCTGGAAATTGGAGGTTGAGTTTGTTTTGGTCTTCATTGTTTCTTTGGTTTTTCCACTAAACCTTCTTGATCAATTTCATATTGATTCTTTTCAGTTCTTTTTGCTCTGCATTCAGCTACTAAGTGATCCACAATCTTACAGTGGTGGCAAAATTTTGGCAACTTTGAAAGTTGAATAGGCTGTTCAAATTTACCATACTTAGATTCAACAATCACTTTACTTGGGATAAACATTGCTAGATCAATTTCAACCAAAACATTGGCATAATATCTGATTGCTCTTTTTAATGTGGTTTCATCCACTTTGATTGCTCTGCCTAATTTACTTCCCATTTGAAGAATAATACTTTCCTTCCAATATTCGATACTCAAACCTGAAAAAGAAACCCACACAAAAGCTGAAGAAGTTTTTTGTGTCTCTAGATTAAAGTTAGGTTCCCAAGCCCTGTGTTTCAAAGTTTGAGATTCAACCATCCAAAGTCCCTTCCAAATAGGATTTTTATCAACTTCATTATCTAACTTGATTATAAAGAAACCTTTACCTAGAGGGATGAATTGAAGCGTACCTTTAAGATCCCATTGTTTTCTCAATAAAGTAGTTGCAACTTCCATCTTCATCTAAACAAAATCGAGTCGGCCAATCAAACTAAATTTCCACTCGTTTAAGCTTTCTTCAATAACATCATCAGGAATAAACAGAGATGGGGGATCCACAAAATTACTGGAAGGAAATCCAAAATTTGGACTAAAATTTTCTGAATTGGATCGAGATTCGAATCCATTTGAAATTGGGTTTTTGTTAACTTCTGACATGATTTATATTATTTAAATGCTAGAAATATCAATAGAGTTAACACCAATCATCAGATTTGAAATGAAAACACCTGAATTAAAGAAGAAGATCGAAACTGATATCGAGAATTCAGAGAAATAAATGAACGAGTCACTCGCCGATTTCGTCGCCGAGTCGTCACTGATTCGCATAGCTCCTGAAGGTGCAGAATGCAGACATAATTCACAGACAAGTTGTACTCGCCAATTATTTGGTAAAGGTCGAATCATTGTCTAAAAAATTTGAAAGATCCTTGATATCATAGGTATATCATTGTATGTGTAGTGTAAACCAATTTTCCGACAGTAGTAGCATGACCCTATCCACTAAAAAATGTGTTGGGACGAGCCGGTTGGCCCAGCACAATTTACGGACCCTAGAAAAAACTGATATCGCTAAGGGATGGCCTCTTTTGCTTTGAGAACCAAGTCAAAAGGTGGTCTTAAGTTGCTTAACTCGGGTCGAGTCCCGTATCCCTCCCTGCTGGAATTTGGTCGGCCATGCTTTATATTGATCATGGATGGATTTCTTGGTGTGGACCACTGAGCACTTAAGCGAGTCAAATTCAACATGCAAGCTAGCAAACAGGGGCTAATATTCAGAATTATTCAATCGAAGTAGTTGTAGTTGTAGATGTGAACCCTTTGTCTTGAGTGATTAAGTCAGTCCCCACGTGTTTAAATTTTTTTCCAACCATTTTTGTATCTTTATTCGTTAATGTGTCTTTCTTTAGTTGATGAAATGTCAAAATTTCAAGTTAATTACTTCACCCAAAACCATTTGACACTACAAATGACCACATACATGGAATTACTGGTACAAAACTTTGAACGTCTCTACGATATAATGGTAAATCATTGGAATGTTAATCCTCCCATAATCTTCCATACTAGTATAATTTATGGATTATTTTATATTTTAATCCAAATTAATATTTGTAGTTGTCTTTTCTGAATGAAAAGGTTGATACATTAAGAAAAATCAGAAATGAAACACCATAAAATTAACTGAATGGAAAGGCATCGGAAGTATGCAAATTACAACACCATAAAATTACAGTAGCTTTAACTTTGTCATTGACTTCCGCAGATGAAAGTAATCGACCTCCAAACATCATCTTGTTCCAAATTATGATAGTATGAGACCATATTACTCAACAGAATTAAGCACAATAAACTTCATCAGAGTGTATAACTAAAATTAATCAAAACAAAACGGATATCCATTCCAATTGCCAGTTCATTTAATGTTGTATGTAACATTAATTTTTTTACAATATTACACGTTTCAAAGAATCAAAAAAGAAGAATCAACTGGTTTCAGATTCATCAGCAGCATGTTTAAATAATCTGCTTGATTAACAGTAACATAATTAATTAATTAATTAATTACTCTTAATCAATCTCACAGTTGAGCTTTTTACATCTATCCCTAATAATCTGCATGGTGATAATCTTGTAGTAATACCAACATTCTTCTTACATTCTGAAATGGTTTCCAGTTTTGGTGACCAAACTCTTTCTTTTGAAGATCCAACCAATATATCATAATGTTTCTTCAGTTCTGGTGTACTGCAAAGAAAACTATTACTACTACTACTACTACTAACAGTACTGTTTCCATCTGATGTACTAATCAATTTCATTATGAATTCAGGCAAAACCCTAATCAGCATTCTTCCGTCACTACCTTTCACATACTGAAATGGACATTCAGCAAAATTTATAGGTCTTTTTGGTTTACTACCACTTGATGAAGCTAAAGAAGATAGAGATGAAATGGAAAGAACTTTGAAAGCGAAAGGATCGATAGGTAAAATGAAGTAAGTATGTCCGGCAGATAACTCATCGCTTATCGATAAAGCCGGTATGATATGGTTTATGTAGAATGAATTTGCATGACATACCATCATTTCTGGATATTCAAACATGATTTCTCCTGCTATTTTCTTGCCTTTAAATGTGATTGTTTTTCCTTCCCAGAATATTAACTTCACTAGTGATGAAGATGAAGATGCTGTTGATGCTTTGTAATTTACATAGAAACATAAAGCCATTGCATTTCCCATGTTTTCGATCTCTTTCTTTTTCTGTTGCCTTGTCTGTTATTAGTTTGAGAGATGGACGGTGTTGCTCTGGATTTTTCCTGCGAAGATATATGGATGGAGTATGAGAAGAGGTTTGAGATTTTTGGTTTTCTGGTCTTAATGGGGTAATGGGTAGACTTGGTTTAAATAGAGTATGATATGTGTAAGACTGAGTAAAGTCAAAATTTAATTTTCTAAGTGTTGTGTGCGTATCCAACTTGTGGGGGAGATCGGTGGTCAGCCAAGCCGGCTGTAAAATTAAATGCATCCTGTTGCTGAGGTAATTAATTGCATTGGACACGGAAAAAACATAGTATTATCAGCAACGACGCATGTTCGACCTTGCTGTGTAATTCGGATGGCGGTAGATTATAGAGTTTCACCGATTAAAAAAAAAAGTATATATTCAAAGAATTGAAGGTGACGTATGATCAGATATCTTAAAATTGAAGCAGCCGCAATATACCTTGGAGAAGTTTTATCATAAAACTTTTATGCTCCTTCAGTTTAGTTAGAGAAGCAATTTTGTCGCACATCTTCTAGCCTATTTTACATTCCTAGACTGTCCACAGTCCAAAAATATCAAATACAGTATGCATTTATGATCTAGCATAATGAGAGGAGGGCAATTGCCAAATTTCGCTGCCAATTTTAGTTGGCATTTACTAAATTTGGCCAGTTGCAGATTAAAACTGTGGGTGGCGTAGGCGGAGATTGAAATTGACTTGTCCCCGGATCCAACTTTTTAATCTTGAGTTTCCTGCATTGTGGATGCTCTTACAGATTCAAATTTACTCGCGTGTGAGCCTCACAAGTTACAACTTACAAGTAACCATATCCCTAGAGTCCATAATTTGTCTTTGTACGTACAATATCTGTTGGCTCACATGCATCAAGTGATTCTCTCTAATTGTTTAATTAATGGTGATTATAAGTTTCCACCTTGAGTCTTGTTATTTACTATACAAGTACAAACAATAGTCTGGACTGAGACATAGTAAAACTGCCATCAATTGAGTATCGCTAACTTCTATGCTTTGAGTTAGTCAAAGTAAAAGAGTCTGAACAATGATACACACTGTCGACTACACTAGTACTGATTCTGATATCTAAACCAAGGTTCGAAAAACACCCGTTTTTACCGAAAAAATGGCCGTTAAAACGGCCACACCCATATACCGTGGCCGTGAGGGTCCCCGAATCCCGTGCCTTTATAATGCTGATAAATAGGAAATACGACAGTTTTTTAGAACCGTTTTTCAGTTTTCACGCACGTTACAACCGTTTTTCTAAAATTAGTTTGAATGTTTTTTTCTTTTAAATAACATTTTAACGTGCGTTTTTTAGAACTGTTTTCCCGTTATCACGCACATTAAAATCGTGTAAATAACTTTCTTACCATTTTTTTTTTAGTTTTTTTTCTTTCTCTGGACTGATGGCTTAAAACTTAGAATTAAAATTTCAAAATAATACAGGGAAAGTAAACTACATGATTAAAAACTTCAAACTTATAAAACATAAGATTATTAAACTAGTGTTCATCAAAAAGTTATGCGAACCAACTACGACCACCACCCTTTTTCAATCTATTCATATATTTTTCATTTTCTCGACGGTTGCTTTCCTCATTATAGTCATCGTCCTGGGGATACTGGTTGTCTTCGTTCGCATAAATATCATCATCATTGTTACCTATTTCATTTTTGTTATCAATATTAGAATTATATCCTTCGTTCATATGTTGGACACCCTGGTCAGAGCGATCGGTAGTGTAACGAAAATCATATGTAGGATTCACAATCTCATAACCTTTTGTATAATCTCCAAATGAAAGATTACCAAAGTCATAAACAAGTCACTCACCGGTAACCTTTCGTATGGGATTTCAACTTCAGGATCATGCCAGTTGTATGGTAGAGAGACAGGCTCTGGATTATTAACGACTTCCTCTTCCAACATATTTAACCATTGTTCTTCTTGAGGTAAAACCGGTGTTTCGTCTTCCCCTGCTATCCAGTCAAGCATATTGTCATCCCTCAGTAGACTATGAACGTCGTGAATATCAATGTTATGTCTCCTTGCTCTACCTTTAATTCTTTGTTGCTCCAACTTCAAATTGTACTGAACACCCAACAGATTATGTATTCTCGATGAAAGTAAACGATTGCGTAGTTTGGTGTGGATTCTTTCAAACACACTCCAAATTCTCTCTTATCCAGATGATGTATTTGTTTGACTTAATATCTTTACTGCAATCTTCTGGAGGGATGGATGCTCAGCACCATAAGATAACCACCAACTTACAGGATCACCATGTTGAGCCGCAATATGTGCTGATGGTGATGCAAATTGACCTTGCATCATTCGCATGCTTCCCTCCTACAAAGAAAAGTACAATTGTTACTAGAAATTCAATTTACTTAATTAAACATACTTGGAGATGGTATTAGTAATTTTGTACCTCTAGCATGCATTTTGCTTGTTCTTGCGCGCGCGGGCCACTAACCATTTTTGATATAACTTCAGTAAGACAAATTTGGGGCTCAGAAATTTCATTATTGATGAGATTGGTTGGTGGGTTAAAGATGTAATAAGGATTGAGAAAATACGCTGCAGCATGAAGATGAGAACTCAACTGACTTTTCCATCGTTTCTTTATTACACATACGATAGAAGCATTTCAATTTGATCCCAAACCCATTTGTATAGTTTCCACACATGTAGCAAGAGCATGGAACAAATAACCCATGGTGGGTTTGTCTGAGTCCAAAAAACGAACCATTTTCAATAAAGGACCAACCATTATGCACACATTTTGACACGTCGACCAGAACATCTCATTTGAAATAATATTCTTCACATCTCTAGCTTGTTTAGTTTTTGCCTCTACCGATTTCAGAAATTCTTTGTCCAGAAATAGGCTCTCGATAGCATTACGTTGATCAATGATACTTTTGAAATATCATAGTGAAAAACATTTTAGAACACCTACGTAAGGAATATAAACATGACTATCAAATTATACATATTTCTTATACTAATAATAATCAATTAAAATGATAGTTTTAGAAATATCCCATTTTTTAATGATATAGGTCATCTATTAGTGGGACAAAATTTAAAAATAAATAGGTCATCTATTTAGGGACAGAGGGAGTATTAAAAAAGAAGAAAAAAAACTTAGTCACAACGTTTTTTAGACACGTTTTCACGCATGTTATAACCGTTAGATAGGAATTTCACACCATAATTATTATTTTTCTTCTATTTAACCGTTATAACGCCCGTTTTTTAGAAAAACGTACAAAAAACGCGTTTTTTCCCCTAAATAACACGTTTTCTACCCAAAATGTGCTCACACCCGTCAAAACACGTTATAACGGTCACGCCTAGTACCCGTGACCTGAGCCGTGACCCGTTTTTCAAACCTTGATCTAAACTATTTTAGGGGCGGAGCCAAGGGTTGACTAACCCTGGCTCTAGCCCCCCAAAAATCAAAAAATCCATCTAAAAACCCTTATATTTATTATAGATTTCGTATTTAGTCCACAAAGTACTATGGATTTAGTCCACATATTTATACAGATTTTTTTTAGCCCCCCTCCTTTTTTATTTTCTGGCTCCGCCACTAACTATTTTTTATGATGTATCTAGCTAGGTCTCGCTTGTCATAAAGCCAGAGTCTATACCGACTAAACTTGTTGGCAATTTGCCAGTTGAATTATCCGAAAATCCATCATTTGGTTAAACTTGCTTAACATGGTATGTTTTAATGCTAATTTAATAATCTCAGGTCAAGAAAACAAAGTAAAAAACATGGTTACTATAATTTTTCATGCAACATGCTATTACCTACATGACTGCTACAGGGTTACCAAATTTCATGTGGTTACCAAATTTATTTAAAACAAAACAATTTTTACCAATGGATCGACTGATAAACTCTTATGGCAGCCTTGCCTGCATGCGGTTATAATGGGAAAAAAATAGAAAATAAAACTTCTTCTATCCTTGACCGCAGCGGTATTGCAACACTGGATGGATAAACATATTATTCGTAAGGAGTAACCAAAAAACAAGGCAAAACTTGCAAGTGAAAAGAAATGGTTTTGATATAGTTTAGCTAAGAAATCGTCCAAGTTTTAGTAGATGTTGAATTTTTTGACATATCACATTATCCTAGTTTAGATCAAGCCAAGTCAAATGAAAGGAGTTAGTAGCTCCAGCAGGTGTGATAGAAAAGTGTTGTATTCATCTAACCGTGTGAGATTCTTGTTCCGTTACGCAACTTTTCGTTTTTAATAATCAACCAAAGGAAATTCAATATCACCATGTGGAGGAGTATTTCTTCGTCTTTATCATCTTATAGGGTTGACATACGCATCGACCGAGTCGCGTCGATAACTGGGATCTTTCCTTGAGTCCCTATCCCTACAATTATTAGTTAATCGATACTTACGAATTAATCTAATCAGAGCTGTCCTGCAACAAAGAGAAACATATTCAGATTTGTAGGTCTGAAAGTTTGATTTAAGTTGGTCCTGAACATACTCAAGTAAAACCACTTCAAAAAAAAATATATACATGTGAAATTCCTTGACCACTTTTTATTCCTGGCTTGATTGGGGTATACCCAGATTAATTGGGGTATACTCAATTTTAAGTGGACTCTTTTTAAGGGATAAGGGGGAGTCCTAATGGGTGAAGTTACAATACTACCCTTACCCTTTATAATTCTTATTACCCTAAATCAGTTTTATTTTTTTCATTTCATCTTCTTCTTCTCCTTCACCTCTACCTTACCGGCTTCTCCATTCCCCACCATTGAAAACTGGTCGATTAATTCGTCGATTCAAAATTTCCGATTAATCTTCAAACATGGAGCCACCACGGCCGAAGGCTATTCGTATGAAAGGAGCAAATCGAAAACCCAATGAATATAACCCTGGAATTGCAAATTTAGTTCAAAGGAAAGTGAAGAAAAAAACCACCGAAGAAGAAGAAATCAACGCCGCTGAAACCGAAGAAATGGTGCGATTAAGAAAGTAAGGGCCTACTTAAACACACTCAAGTACTTCAATTTCATGTTTGCATGTCAATTAGGTCAACAAAATCGAATGTTTGAATTTGCAGTTATTTAGCCGGCAAGGTGTATGTTCCTCGACCCTGCCGACTTTTCATAGTTAGGGTTAGTCGGCAAGCTCTTAAGTTGAAGATCTTGCCGGCTGTTGAATACATGTAACTGCTTTTTACAGAGTCGGCAAGCTATTCAACCTAAGACCTTGCCGGTGTTAGTTTTTTTTTAGTCGGTGCGTAATAATTTTTTACCCTGCCGGCGGATTGTTTTGAAAAAAGTGGTTCCTGATGCCTAAAGTCGGAATGGTATTTGGATACCACCATGCCGGCTGTTTTGTAGCCGGAAATGTATGGGTAATGGACCTTGCCGACTAATTATGTGGAAAATCCTTGTATCTACTGTGTTCATATTTGTTATAAGCCGGCAGGTTATTTGAATAAGACCCTGCCGACTATAGTTTAGCCGGCATGTATTGTATTAGTCGACCCTTCCGACCATTGTTTCGCTGGATTGTAGGGCTGTCAACGGTACCTATCGAAGCGGATATGGCCTCTACCATATCCATTACCAATAAGATTACCGGATATCCGATATCCGATAATATCCGACGGATATTCAAAAAGATATTTCGTATCCGTTCCGATAACAATGTCGGATATCCGATAATATCCGGTAATATCCGATAGTAATTCATTATAATAAAAATAATTTAAATTCTTTTCTAGTCTTTCTGTACATTTGATAAATTGTAAATAAATCAAAGAAACTCTAAGGAAATTCAACTAAATAAAACCAAATACCTTGATCAAATGCAAAAAAATTAACTTTAAAATTATTATATTAAATTATATTAAACAAAACTCAAATCTTTAATCTTCTCTATCAGAATTGAAAAATCCTCCGCTTTTCTCACAACGAACAAAACTAGTTGTGTGTTTTTTTTCTTCCATAATATTTTTATTTCTAAGTCTTCATATACTACCAAGTTAACAACTAAATATATTACTCAAAAAAAATTAAAAAAAAATTGCATATGCATTCTTTAACGGATAACGGATATTATCCTATAGGATAGTACCTTTTCCGTATCCGTTTCGTTAAAGTAAGAATATCCGATAAGGTATCCGTATCCGTTATCTGAAATTTCGGATAATATCCTAACGATTCGAACGAACTCGGACGGATATCGAATATTCGGTTATCCATTGACAGCCCTACTGGATTGGTTATACCTGTCGACCCTGCCGACTTATGAATTTTTTCTTAATTGCTCTTGTTCAGGTTGCAAAAGGCAAAGAAGAAAGTTGTTACTCCTCCTTCAAGACCTCCTCGTGTTGGTGAGAAACTCTTGACTGCAACACATCGAGGGGCATTCGTTGTGCCGGGAACGCTCAAGATCCGTGTACGGAATGATACTCAACCACCACCGGAACCAAATGATTCAAAGGCTTGATGCACATGCTAAGTGCATTCGTTATTCCGTCGACAAGGATTTAGATTTTATGTTTCAATCAATGTAGTAACCAAAATTGCATGAATAAAGTGAATTACATCTTCCCATATTCTGTTTTCTGTTGGGTATAACTACAGGTCGGCAAGGTTACATTGCCGACTTTTCAACAGCCGGCAATGTTAGAAATTATTCGCATGCCGACTATAAGTCAGCCGGTAATGTTAGAAATTATTTGCACGACCATAAGATAGCTGGCCCAAGATAGTCGGCATATTCTTCATTCAAAGACCCTTCCGGCCTACAAATAGTCAACTTTTTCTTCATCCGTGGACCATGCCGGCTAAACTTAGTCGGCACCTTATTCAAACGTCAACCATGCCGGCGGAACTTAGTCGGCACCTTATTCAAACGTCGACCTTGCCGAC
>JAJJMB010017781.1:2654901-2717027 GCA_023531105.1 Papaver atlanticum | reverse complement strand
CAGACAAAAGGTTTAATCTACTGAATTCATAATTTCAAAATTTTAATATAAACTCAATTAATTAACCTAATCGGAATTTTAGTGTTAATTAAACAAGGATATATTAGCCATTTAGAAAATATATGGTTAAGGGGTGGCCTATTGTATACCCCAATCAAGCCAGGTTTTTATTCTTCAGAATTTTAAAAACGTGGGAAATAATTCTGGCTCAAGTTTTCTGCACAAAAAAGCTTTTAACTTTTAACTTTTCACTACCAGCAGCTTAAAGATTTTACTCACTTATTTTTCAGATTGAATTTTTTTTCAATCATTTAGATTCATCTCTACCAAACCCTACCTAAAGCTTTATTTCTTTGAAATTTCATTTGAAACATATTTGTCACCAACTAGACTCTTCACTGTCGGCATATTGTAGCCGACTTTTGACATATAAGCAACAGGTTAATACGCTACAGACACCAGGATTTAACTTGATTAATTTTCTTCTGACGCTTATTTCTTTTCCTGTAGCTGTTGAAAAGCTAATGATAAACAAATGATAATGTCACGCTGATAGATTTATAATCTTCGATTAATCAAGGGCTTAAGTATTCTAGGTCGACAAATTGCAATGTTTAACTTTTTTAAGTATTTGTGGCTAAACACTAAACAAAGAAAATACTATAGTTAGGATTTGGTAGCAGTAATTGGTGAAAGGACTAGCATCACATCCTGATGCATGTACATAAAATATGACAAAGTCACAAAAGATACAAAATTGGCAAGATATTTTATGATTGATGCACCCGCAGTAATCAAACATCAGCATAGAAATTGAGCAACTAATTGATAATACAATAAAATGGTGACAGAAGCATAGTCCAGTCATAAATAACTTGAATCTAATCTCAAAAAACTTCAGAGCTTTTTCTTAAATTAGTTGAAAACTTGGATCCAAATAAACATTGTTAAATAAAACTATATGAAACATCTTAATAGAGTTGTACATAAAACATGTTTCTCATGTCCTAATTTTAGGATATTTTTTTTAATACGTTTTGGGGAGGAGTTATTAAGATTAAACTTCTGGTAACGTTTGATGATGTTGAGACTTGAGAAGAAGCAAAAATGTGAGACAAAACCTAAATCATAATATAAGCACCATTTTTGCTGATCCACAACCACCTAGGATCATAATCACCATGACATACATTATACTAATCCAGCCAATTTATAAACAGATAAATGCAGTCTGAACAAACGTGGAAATAGTATGGTTGTACAGACACGTCTTATTTTATGGAAGTGTCAAGATCCTGGAACACACAAGTATTGCTAAAATATTTCAGTTCTTTTCCCCATTAACTCCATGCTTAAATTCATCAAGAGATAGAATATAGTATGTATCTTGTTGATGAAACCAAGGGTCGAAATTTCTGACGAAACTTCATGGCCTAAAATGCCAGATTGACCACAGGATTGAACCCGCGGTTAGTCTAGCAGCAGTCTAAAAATATATATATATATTGCAGAGACATGTCAAAGGATCCTTAAGATATAACACCTTACCAAAATAGGTTTTGAGAGTGCGCAAAGTAAAACTGCCCCGGATTTGTTTTTGCTTCTAAAATTGCAAAAGAGTATTTGTTTTCAATATCTCATCAGTTATCTTAAAAATAGCATTGTAAAGTTCCTAAACACTTTACTATTTAACAAAATAATGCTGTCTAAATGTAATAATAATAAGCTAAAATCAGGGTGTCTAAGTCATACATAGTACAGTGAACTCACATGTTTGTTAAACTCAGTCATGCTCGAAATCTCTGTCCAACATAGTGCTTTTGTCTATTCATCTAAGAAATGATGCTTAATGTAGCACAGTAATATAAACACCTCGTGTCTCGGTGATTCTTATGGACTTGTAAGGACGAGCTTCCCTGTTGAATTCCTGATACTCTGCAGTGCATTAGCTTTTGCAATCAGTCCTACTATTTTATTTATTGACAAGAATATCAGAACTACTATGGCTAACAGGTTCACTAAATGCGTCCTGGCTTAAGCACAGAAGAACATGCCTGTATGAAGAAATCTCTTCCTTTAGAAACAAAGCTGTCGCCATTTGCACTCTCTTCCCAACTTCAGGGCTGGTTGAAGTGGAGGCTTTTTCTGTTGTTATTACTAAGATAAGTCAAAACCATTGTTCCAGTCATCCGACTTCAATTGCCTCCTCACAGTTGAAACTAATTGGGGTCTGCACACAAACGACATATGCAATACAAAGCCTTGGTGAGAGAAAGATAGAGAAATGAGCTACTATTCATGAATACATCTCCAGATTTGCTAAATAGCTAGGTCCTTGTTGCCTACAACCTAACATAATATGCTGAAATTTAAGTGTATGGTGTGCTAGATAAATAACCTTAACTGGTATTTTGATTCTTGAGTAAGAGATGTTTTCTCTGACTCAATGTTTGTGGATTTCTATGTTTAAATCGTGAGGGCATGACAAGTCCACTTATTCTCATTCTGAATCAGGTGACTGAACCCTCTGCCGCTTTCTTTTTCTACACGTTCTCGAGATCCTGCCAAGCAAAAGAACTTGATGTGATTCATCTAACTAAAAGATAATAACAGTGTTATAGCAACAATTCAGTTAATTATCATCAGACGCATACCATTATGAGTTTCAGTAACAAAAACCGCCGAAATCATTGAGTAGATGCACAGCTGCAAAAGTTAACTTTGCTCTACTGCACCAAGGGTACCATCATGTAATAGAGGACCACAACTCTAAAGAAAAGGAAAATAAAAGATTTCAGAAATAATCATTTGGCACAAAACCCTTCCGTAACATTTCATCATGCAGGCGAAATGCTTCTTTAACATTGTCCTTAGAAACATATCCGTTTATCAGTGACGTGTAAGTGGATCTATCGGGTTTTATATCTTTCTCAATCATGTTCCTGAACATCACAGTAGCTTCATCCATTCTACCCTGTACACAGAAACCATGAACTAGAATGTTATATGTAACAACATCAGGTATGAGCCCCTTATTCTCCATTTTATTAACTAAAGCCAAAGCACCATCCATGTTTTCCTCTCTTGCAAGCCCATGAATAAGAGTGTTATATGTAATTTTATCAGGAATAATTCCCTCTTCAATCATCTTGTTCAAAAACTCATCTGCCTTTTCTGCATTCCCTAATCGACAATAGCCCTTAATGACTGAATTGAAAGTCACAATATTAGGTTCCATTCCTTTTTTAACCATCTCATCCCACAATCTAAGTGCCTCTCTGACATGTCCTTTACTACAGAGCCTGTTGATTAATATGCTGTAAGATACGTGATTAGGAAATATTCCTTGAGATATCATATCACCCCATAACTCATTAGCCTTCTCCATATTTCCTTCTTTGCAAAATCCATCGATCAAAGTATTGTATGTCACGATGTCTGGCTTGAGATTCCTCTCAATCATCATTTCGAACAAGTCTAGTGCTTTATCTGCGTTCCCATCCCGACAGTAACCATGAATAAGAGTTGTATAAGTGTAATAATCAGGAGAAATTCCTCTTTCTACCATCTCATTAAAAAGCTCATCTGCTTCACACAATCTCTTCTCCTTGCACATTCCATTCAACAGTGTATTGTAAGTAACAACATCGGGAAGGAAACCTTGCTCTGTCATTTCATCTCGAAGCTTAAGGGCCTCTGATATATTCCCATTTTTACAAAGTCCCCCAATAAGCATAGTATAAATCACACTGTCAGGGGCCAACCCAGCATTACTCATATCTCTAAAATAAACAAAAGCCTGATCGATATCTCCCTTCCTTGAAAACAACCCAATAAGAAAGCTAAAGCTAACTAAATCTGGAACAATGCCATGACCCAGCATTTCATTAAAAACTTGTTGAGCAGCGCGTACACTACCTTTTCTACAGCACTCGCCGAGAAATATATTATAGGTAGAGGTATCAGGATTCAACCCAATCCTTGTCATCTCGCCCAAAATCTCCTTAGCCTCCACAACTTCGCCACTCTTGCAGAGACAATTTATTATGGAATTATAGGCCACATTCCCAGGCATTAGGCCCTTAGCTGTCATCGAGTTCGATAACTCAAAAGCTTCTTCACAATTCCCTTCCTTACAATGTGCACAAATAAGGGTATTATACGTCACGATATCGGGAAAAACCTCCTTCTTTTCCATATCCAATAAAAAAGACCTGGCATCCTCCATTTTTCTTTCCTTACACAATGCATTAATCATAATGTTAAGTGTATAAATGTTCACTTGTATACCAATTTTAATCATTTCCCAATAAATCCCCCATGCCATATCAACCCAATCAACCTTCACCAACCCACCAAGAAGGCTATTACAAGCATTTATCGAAGGAGAAAATCCCCTACGAGTCAAAATTCGAAATGCTTCTGAAGCTTCTCTTAGCTTCCTAGCTTGCACATATGTCCTTATTAGTAAATCAAATACCATAGGGTTCGAACCACAACCATAATAAGTAGAAACCAATGAATCAACAATCTGATTCCTCGAAACCCCACTCTTTCTAACCATTCTAAGTATCAAAACCTGAGCATCCGATATTCTCCTACCCCTTACCGCTATATGAATCATTGCACTTAAAGTGCTCGACCTATGTTTAAAACCCCGGTTTCTCCCCAAAAAATCAATGAAATTCAAACCTAACTGTATATTTCCACTACATTTATACAATACATTGACAACAATTGAAGAAGTCATGCGAGAGGGGGCGAAATGCCATAAAGAATCAAAATCACGGTTTTTCAGATACATAAACATCTTTTCTACAATAAATGAATCTAAAACAGATGTTACACGCTCAAATTCCTCAGTGTTTTTCAAATGTTCTAGGGTTTGATTCATCTTAGGTTTTGGATTACTAAAACCAGAGAAGGAGAGGAATCGATAAGAATACCTGGGTAAGCTCCTAACTGTCTGCAGATGAAGAATCCTATTTCCCGCCATTTTTAAGGAGCCGTTATACAAATTCTCAGGCAGACTCTAGTATTTCTTTCTCCTTCACCTCACAGAAGTAGTTTAAAAAAGAGAAAGAAATAAGCAAATATTTATACACGTATTTTTGTAATGAGTTATACGGCCACGATCCCGTATAATACGCGAAGAGGAGACTTAAAATCTGAAATCGGCTCTACTTTCTGTCTCTAGTGGTTCTGATTGTAATGGAAGAGGAGGCAGAACTACTCACAAGCTTCGAATTTGAAGAACCAAAATCTGATGATGATGAAGAAAAGGGGAAGAGAGACATTTGCAAAAATGGCTGTGATAGACCTGCCAATGTGTGTTTATGCAAGGAATTACCGGCAAAACCATTCTTAACCTACACCAAAATCATAATCCTACACCACCCACACGAAGTTCATCATAAGTTAGCTACTGTACCAATCTTAACTAAATGTCTTCAAAATTGTGAAATCTTAGTTGGTCGACGCCTCCGCAGTGGGCGGTCTCCAATTTTAGATTCTCTTTATGAAGCTTCAGTAAGAGATCCTGCTCTTCCTCATAAAGCTATATATCTTTTTCCTAGTACTGATTCTTCACCAGCTATTGATTTGAATGATTGGGTTGGTTCTACTATGGGAGGAAGAGGAGGAGGATTGGATGGAGCAGAGATTAGGGTTTTGATTGTATTTGATGGGACATGGAAACATGCAAAGGAAATGGTTAAGTCTAGTTTACCATATTTGTCTAAATTTGCAACTAGGGTTTGTTTGAAATATGATGTGGAAGTAGATGGTGAGACTATTTTTGATTCAGAATTGGTTCTTAGGAAAGAACCATTTAGTGGATGTATGAGTACTATTGAAGCTGTTGCTAGATCTTTAAAGGTTTTAGAGGAGAATAACAATGGAATTGAGATTGAAGGAAAATTGATCTCAATTTTGAAGTCTATGGTTAAGTTTCAATCTTCTCATGTTACGAAAAAGAATATCAAACCAAGACCAATGTTGAAGAAACAAAACAAGAAACCACAAAACATTGTTTCTTAATTTTTTTGATTGGTTAAAAGTTTTTGCTTCGATGTTAGAAATGTAATCCATTTTTTAGTAACTTAGTGAGTGAATTGTTTGCAAAAGAAAAAGTGAGCTAGTGAACTTGGATGCCCAAAAACATTCAGATGATTTATGGATTTCTTTTTTGTGGGTTTTTATGCTACTGCAATGTTCATTTTACATTACAACAGAACAGAGAAACTTTTACAACAGTCTACAATGATTATTGCTTTGATGAAATAATTACAAGGTTACTTTTTAATCTACATAGAGACTAAAAAAACTACTCTGATATACAAAATCGTATAAGAAAGTCTATAGTTGTGGACGTGTACTATATTTCTCTTCCCAATTGTTGTTTCCTGAGGCGTACATTCTCAGTTACCTGTACACGCAACTGCTCTTTAAGTCTTTTGGCTGCCTGCTCAAAATTCTCATTCATAATAGTTTTCTCATTAATTGCTTCTTTGTATCTACCTCTGTACATGTCTAGCTTTATCTGTGTACCCCGAAGTCTTAACCTGGCCTTGGCTTTTTCGTTTGTATTGCTTATAGTATCCTGTGAAAGTGACAATTATGCGGAATCAAAGAAACCAAGGTTAATATTTCTGAAGACGCCCCGTGAGAAAAATTATTTGCATGTGACAATTCAACATGAGATACAAATCAGGGATGTGTTGATACTTCAAAATCAGTACTTAAATCCTTCTATGAGCTCGACAGAGCATAGTAAAAAGATGAAATGCAAACGAACTTAGTCGTGAACATCTTTAGAAATAATTCAAAGATACTCACATTATGAATCTTGAGTTCCATGTCGGAGAGCTTTCTAATTAGTTCATCTGCATCAGCTCTAGCCTTTGCTAACTGTTAAACACACAAGGGTTAAGATTTAAGTCCTAATGTTATAGAATGAAGCAATTAACAGTGGCACAGTAAATATCCTTCTGATGTTTCCACATCAATCAAAAAGTTTGTGAATTAGTGACAAGCTTACATCTAGACTATTTTCACTCTCCGCCACAGATATTTTGAGTTTTAGCTGATCAATTTCTGCAGACTTATCCATGCTGTAAAAGAGAAAAGAAGAAGGTCAAATTCAATTCATTTTCGAGAAGGCCTTAACCTTGTTTATACCACATTTCATTTCACTAAAATTAATGCCAGAACCATCAAAATCCTCCAAATAGTACATAAAGGAACAGTAAAACTAACCTGCATTTTCTTTCCCTTGCAGTATTTTCCTCGGATAGGGTTAAAGTTTCCTTTAGGATCTTACATTCATCTCTCAAGCACTCAAGTTGATGCCTCACCTTCAATTTCAAGAATATATACACAAGTGAGAACCATAGGCAGTATCCGAAAACGTAGGAGTAGCTTTTCAAACACAAACAAATTGCCAAACTGAACATAACAGATTATCTAACACAAAGTTTGCCAGGCGACGGATCGAACATAGGATATAAAGAATGTGCAGATACAGACAAATTGAATTGCATGGTACCTCCAACATCTCCTTTGACAACTGTGTTAGCTCATTCGATATCCTTCCCTTATCTGCAATGGCTTCAATAGATGCTTTCTCCTTGGCAGACCATATAGCTTTTTCCTCCTCCAGATCCATAAGGGCATTTGTCAGTTGCTGTAGAGTCAAATCAAGATTGGTTTAGTAACAGTTAGATCAACATAATTAAATAATACTGGAGATGCAGAACCATAAATTAGATAGTAGGTGCAAGTAACTACCATTGCCAATTCTTCTTTTTCTTCCAACATTTGGCTGATAGTGCTTTCCATTTTGTTGCAAGCCAACATAGAATCGGCAATCTTATCTCTCTGCAACAGAATAAATGTGTTAACTGTCTGAATGACTTAAAATCTACGAACTACGAACACAATATAATATAGAAAATCAGAGTAGGAACCTAAAAAGCTTACCATGCTTGATAACTCATCTTGCATCACCTCCTTTTCCAAGTTTGCTGAATTCAAGTCCAAGGACATAGCTTCCAGTTCTGAAGCTAAAATATCCTTATTATATAAGACCTCCTCCTTCTCTGTACTTACAGCTTTCAATTCTTCTTCCAAAGAGGCAATCGTTGTTTCCATCTCAAATGCCAAAACTTCTAGCTTTTCATATTCTCCCTTAAACCACATAAAGTAACAGTAACGGGGTCAGATAGAGAAGTAATACCCTCAGAAACTTTAGTAGTCTAGCTATCCTTTAAGATTCATTTCTATTACCTGCATCGTCTGTATAGAAGGACCAGCAGGACCCCGGGACTTCTTCATGTCAAACATATTAGAGTCACGCCTGGAGATATCACGAACAAGAAGATTTTTCTGCCCATGCAATTGCTTTATTTCTCGTTCAGCTTGTGCTTTCTCACCCTAGACACGCAAACGTTAATGACTTGAACCATGCGAAGTAGTTCCTTCATGCGAAAGAAGATATAACAAAGAAAGAGAAGCCCGGAAAAAGGAAACAACGAGGATAAGAGAAACCTCAAGTCTAGTTTTCTCATGGATAGCGTTCTTAAGTTTGGACTCAGTCTCCTTCGACTTCAGTTTTGTTTTCTCAAGCTCTTTTCTCAATGCTTCTTTTTCTCTTTCTAATGAACAAGAAGACAATTTTGATATCTCCTTTTTGAGAGTTTGTATTTGGGAAAGGAACTCCACTTTCTCCAGCTCATGCAGTTCATCACGATCCTAGAAAGGAAAAAAAAAAACAAATTAGTAAGGTTCCTGTGACCCAATTGAGTTTGCAGAATCGCACCTTACCGTCAAGACCCTTTCAGATTGTTGTAAATCCACTTTAAGATCCTCTATCTGTTTATGAAGGCTGGTGGACTGATTAAGCAAAGTACACTGCAACAAGCAACTTAAACTTATTGAAATGATTTAAAGTGATCATGACTTAAGTCTGCAAACATCTACAATAAGCCAACCTTATCACTTTCAAGCTCAGAGATCTTCTTCATCATGCAACCATACATCTCCTTATGGTCACCAATTATGGTATTTAAATGTACAACACTTGGGCCTATAGATGACTTAAGGTCCTGCAAAAGCGAGTGCAGAAGTAAACTAAACATAGTGCTGAAATATGAAGGGTTAACCATTCAGGGACAAGATGAGTAAAGACCACAATAATCATAAAAGCAAAATAACATTAAGGCTATGTAATACAGAGGTGGCCAAGAAACATAGTGTATACAATCCCTTGTAAGTTGAGTGTCTGACATGGCCAAGCATGAAAGTCATGAAAGTTGGAAACAAGCTTACAAAGTTTAAGCAGAATATCCAAAAGAGATTTGTTAATTGCAAACTCACCGAGAACACGCCCAATGCACCTGAGAAGTTTTGAAATAGCTCATCGATAACAGAACAAATGCTCTCAGCAGCATATTTTGAATTCTGAAATTCCAACATTAAAGCTCCGACTTCCTCTGGCAATTCTGCCATTTCACTATCCTCCTAGAAAGAAGTCAGACACAACAATTCTAAATGCTAAGTTATTGCACAAAAATATTACAGGGTAAGATCAATTGCACCAAAATATTACAGGGTAAGATCAAAAAAGCTTGCTCAAGAATCACTACATCTTGAATAATTTTTTATTTTTTTTTGGAAGATTAATAATTGATAACTACTACCATAGGTCATCTTATTATTTCTGTGTGCATCTACAGGCTCCTCAGAAAGCTAGAAAGATATATGGAACTCAGCAGTTAAGAAATCATAAAACAATAAACAAAAGGCTAACCTGTGACCATGAGCCCTTATAACAGAATATATATTAGATTTACCAATCTTGATGAATTTAATAAATGGCACATAAAAAAGAAACAAAGAGCAAGTGGAACACTGTTATAGATCTGGATCAAGTACAGTAACCTTAGAAATCTAGGCAGAATTGTAACGGGTCAAGTTAAACTTACGAAAGTAACCAAGCCAGATGGTTTAGGACAGGAGCCAGTACATGTCAAAGGCTTCCTCAAGTGCAAAACTAATGTCTGGGATACATCCCAGGGTATCTGGATATCATAGAAATTACAAAGTTGCAACTAGCTACAGAAATTAAGCTTACGCCAGTAGAAAAGGCAAAATAAACACCTAGCAACATAAACTCCTCCCTTTTTGCTCACTTCAAAATCTATGACTTTAGGCATTCTCGGGAAACTTTTTTATGGATATACTTCCGCAAATACGCACAAGATGTAGAAATAAAAAACGACGAAACTGGAGGTTGCAGAGTCAAAGGTCTGTCACAAAGAGAAAAATCAGGCTTATCCATTACATATTTACCTCATTGGGTGTCTTCTGCCCCATTGCCAAATCCACATAATAATCCAAATTGGTTTGGAGTGAAGATTTTTCCATTTCTAATATTTTAATCTACAATAACAGAGAAAGCAAATCCTTACAATCAATATACAAGTTTCACATAGAACAAATTTATAGGAAGTGAACAATAAATAACAGAAACGGTGGACCTGTTCCTGGAGTTGTTCAGTCGTACAAATTGCCTCCGTAGAAGGAGCATCCAAATGAATCCTTGCCTCTAAGTTTTTGGTTAAGCATTCAATCTCTATGTCCTTAGTTGTTCTCTGCCAATAAATGATTCAAAACAATCATACACTAGTTCAAAAAATAAGAAGAAGAAGAAGAAGAAGAAGAAAGAAATATAAAAGGATTCCTGACGGAGGAGAAAACCTGAGTTTCAAATTCTACAAGCAAGTTTTCATATTCTGCCTGCATCCTGACTAACTTGTTGTCGTCCTGTAAGAGAAATAAACGTTAACATTTTAAACTTTGTGAAGACACAATATATCATAGTATGACCTGTGCTACCTGTGTACTCTTCTTATGAAGCGGTGGCTTTCTTCTATTAGTTACATTTAACAAGGCAGTTGCACCAGGAACAATGCAGTCTCCTGGCAAGTCGATGTTTCCAATTTTATCTGATAAGCTGGTACTTTGAAGGATTTCATTGCTGCTCACTTTGTTTTCAAGTTCTTCAAAAGGAACAGCCAACCCTGTATCTCGTTCAGGTCTTATAGATTCCTCAAAAGAAGCCTTTGGTTGACTTGCAGCAGCCACCTAAATTGACAACAGAATAACTTAATCAACACTCCATCACATTCCTTAAGTAAGATTCATGATTCATTGCATGAGTGCAAACAACAAATCCATACATATCGAACTATTTATAAAAATAATTAGCAAGAAACCCAGTAAAACGCCAAATACATAAGACCTTAACATTGGTAGGTAACACTGCCTGATTCTCCAATTTGGTCAGTTAGATATGAAACCCTACTTTAGAATCCCTTCAACTAATGGAAATAAGAAAACCATATAAACAGCAAGGGTTTCCCTGAGCTTATACTACCTCCGTCCCACTATTAGTTGACCTAGTAGTATAATTAAGAAATGATTTATCTCTCAAACTATACCACGGATATTCGTAAATTTTATATCATTGAAAAGCATTTTAAAACACCTACGTAACGAATATAAACATGAGTATCAAATGATATAAAATCAACTATTAATGAGACAAAATCTAAAAACAAATAGGTCAACTAATAGTGGGACGGAGGGAGTATAACATTCTCATCAAAATACTACATGATTATTGCCATAGCAACAACTGCTGATACATCGAGAGAAATTGCAACGGCTTACTGATCATTATTAAAAAGTGACAAATCAATGTACAACACTCAATCACCTCTCCTTTGACATTCTCTTGTGTAAGAGCACCTGGGCACCATGTATCTCTCCTCTTGTCCTGCAAGATGGGAAAAGGAGAACGCATGAGAAATGAAGAACAATACTGAAAGCATTAGTGCAAATAGCATAAATAATACAGATCAGTCCTGAAAACGGAGGATTTAATCAAGGAAACATAGCAACAGATACCAATTAACATCACATATGTACGAACTTGGTGAATTATGCTGTAAAGCTAAAATAAGGAGCTGGACAAAAAGGCCATGTGGTATAGACAGAAATTTTAAATTTAAGAAACAAAAGCAAAAAAGTAACCAAATGAAAATAAAGTAAACTAAAACAGAAATAGACCTTTTTTAAAGTAGAGCGTTTGTCATCCGTGTTTGAGTTCAACACCATTGAGCTCAAATTCTCTATTTTTTTAGCTTGCTCTTGCAACCTCCTTTCTCGTAGAGCTTGAGCTTTCTTTTCCTCTTGCAGCTCCAAAGCTATACGCTCCCTTTCCAATTCACTCTGTAAGGATGAAAGTTCAGAATTACTAAGAAAATACAAAATCATGAACTCCAAGAAAATAGTGCATCACACAGCTTGTCTAATCTATATTTTGCTTTTACCCATAAAAAAATCAAATTGACAAATGCAATATTTTGGACTTCCACAAGCTAGTTAAGGAAATCGGTGACATAGTTGCTAAGACTCTAAAAACACACTTTCTTTTACGTATATAATGTTATCGTTACTACCTTTTAATAATGTGTTTCGCTACTTTCAGTAAAGAAATAGATAACAAAAAAAATAATGCTTACCGTCAATAATGTGTTTCGTAGTTGGAGAATCTCCTCTTCAAAATGCTCAGAGTGAGAACCCTAAATAAATAGCACGCAAAAAAAGTTATAGCAGCAAACTTCCACGAGACTGTTAATTAGACGAAGTATGAAATAAAAAAACCTTCAATTTTCCTCGCAGCTCCTCAATCTCCTTCTTTTGACGCTTTAACAAAGCTGCATCTGTCAAAATCTGGCAACAGGAGAATGTGAGGTGGTGTAAAACTAAAGCTGAACTATATTTGAGTATTACAGGTACATGAATATGCTAGAATTCAGCTCCTCGATCTCCTTCTTTTTAAATCTTTCTTCCTTTTCTGACAAAATAATGGGAAGATGGAGTTGAATCAGAGCAAAACCTCGTTCACGTGTGCACAATTCGTAACACGTAACGCTCGACTCGCAAATTGAAGACTACTTTTTGTCTCGTCTGCATGGATCTACAGCATATTAGAGGTTGAAATGGGATTAAAATTCAAAAGCAATCTAAGCGTAATTTGAACGTAGATTTAAGTAGTGCATGAATTAGCTTAAAGAGCCCGTAACTTAATCACTGGATAACTATCCTCATAACGTCTATGAGACACTGTTATGCCTCATTAATACAGCATGTCTCAAATAAGAAGATCAATTCCATGAAATAGTGGTTAATCAGGTAGCAATTCTTCTGGAAAGTGAACAAGAATGCCGATACAAAAAAAATCTGTGTAAAAAACAATGATAAGCATATGAAACAAACAGTACGCTGGGGAAGCAGTTAAACAGATTGAAGGAGCCAAGTCATTTCAATCTCCCATGACCAACATGTTCTCACTCAAACAGCTCTACATAGTTTATTGAATAACTACCTGTGCAAGAGTAATATTGCAGATAATGGCAGTATTAGCATTGCCACCCAATGATGGCTGCAAAATGCGAGTGAGTTTGCTGTCTCTGTATGGCACATGACCCCTACATTAGATCGGAACATATTGTAAGAGCAAGTAGACGAAATAAATGCTTGATACAGTATTACTTATTAGATCTTGTTCAACCTACCCTTGGCTTTCAGCACCTTCACTCAACTTCTTGATCACAGTTCCGAGAGTCATAAGGCTTTTGTTTATGTGTGAGCCCTCTTTCAGACGCATACCTTCTGCGCCAGTCTTTGCAGCACGTTCTGAACCAGCTAAGTCCACTAAGCTCTAGTAGATAGAAAACAACATTAGTTTTGCATGCACGAAAATAGGTCATCTCACAAAAAGTATACTACAACTAGTTATAATGATAGAGAGGAGATGAACAATGTAAAAGTAGTAACAGAATACCAGGACAGATACACGAACAGCATCACAGGAAATGCCAACTTCCCCATCTTCAGTCCTATCTCGACTCTCAATAATCTGAAGTTCAAAGTAAAAGTAAAAGTAAAAGAAGCGGTTGAAAAACTCTTTGGATGATCAGTATTTCACAACCAGGTCAAGAATGAGGACAAAAACACTACCATGCGAAAGATTGTGTGGGATCTGCTACTGTAAGTATTCATGTTTGTCTCGCCAATGTGGCGATGAGCTGCATAATATTAGTGAAACATTAGTATCCTATCAATATTCAACCGCGAAAGTCACAAAGGTGAAGAAAAGAACCACCAAAGCAGAGAGAGAGAGAGAGGGGCTCACATTCTCCAAAGTCCATTAATTCAAGAACTTGTTCAGGAGTGGCAACAATTTCTTCTCTCAGTCCAGCAACAAATATTCCTCTCTATCAGAAAAATGGAACAAATAATACAATTAAACAAACTATCAATGACCTGTTAACAATCAAACATAGAGGAAACATTATCTATTGGTCACATAGAGATACTTACATCAATACTTTCATGAATCTGTAATTTGCGATGCTCGGGAGCTAGCAAATCGTTGATCTCTTCGTTATATATCTCCATATATGACATTCTTAATAGAAACTCGCGATCCATATCCTAAATATATCAACAAAAACACATCCAAATAATCAAAGGAAATTTGATGACAACGAAAAGCAACAATGTGATAACCACAAAAAGAGGGTCAGAGCATGAAAACATGAAAACTAGAGTTAATCTCAACTCTCGAGCTTCAGTTTTCATTTGACGTTATGTTAACAAACAAGTACCTCTTGAATAGTGCGGAACAAATCATGCACAGCGAGGGGAATAACACCTGGCTCAGAAGCTGATCCTCGCATTGTATGTGTCTTGCCACTATTAGTTTGCCCGTAAGCAAAAACAGTACCTGCAGCAAAATGACGAGAAGAAGAAATGTTTACAGCCATAGTTTTATCCTACGAAGATAGTTGTTTAGATCCAAAAAATTCAAAGTAACACGTACTATATTTTGAAGCTTAAATGTACAAGAAATATGAGTCAGTTAGAGGCAAGCCATCGGGCAGATATAACTGTATGATGGGACCCAAGGGTATTTTGATTCGGTGATATGAATATTTGACTCTCATCAACCATCCAAAATTTCCAATAGCAGATTGAATCATAGATTTTATCAACATGAAGAAAAAAAAATCAATTCTCAAATGGAAAGCCAAGGAACGCAAATAAATTGGATGCTCTAGTCGATTATTTGATTGATTCACCCCGAAATTGTAAAACAACGGGGTTATAGAAATAAACATGTCAACTTATTTTGAGAGATGCCAAGCATCAACATCCAATGCCCATGAAGATAAGACCGTGAACTAACATCGATGGCTCGCATTCTATAACATTGCATAATTCCCCTCTTTGTAGCAATTAGACAATGAAACAATCTTTATATAAGATTGTAATATTTTTCACTTCAACCACAGCTGAAATTGAAAATAATCCACTAATTATCAGTGACATAATGCTAACCACCAAAATTGAACTATTGAAAACCTAACAAAGCTTTTATCAAAAGAAAAGAAAACCTAACAAAGCATTGTTTAACATACTTGACAATTTAAAGAACATTTACACGAGAAATTCAGAAATTGATGCTGTGTAAGAAATTGCATACCATTGAATCCACGAACGGCAGCAGAAACAAGTTCTCTAGTACGAAGTTCATAAACTTCTGAAGTTTTACATTCTGCTTTGAAGATATGATCTACACAAATCCACAAAATGAGTAACTAATTAGTCAAATAAAAGATAAATAACAGAGACGATGAAAAGTAAGATGTGAGAATGAAGATTAATGTAGTACCGAATTCGAATTTTGTAGGTTGATTGGGAATTGCAATGGAATTCTCATTTATTTTCCATGAACTGCTTTTCGAATCTTCAAGAGTGAGAGGCTTTGGTCTCACAGAAACGTGAATCCTTTCCATGGGGAGAAAATAGACGAGATTCAAACCCTATTTGAGCAGTCTCTCGGTAAAAATCTCCTCTCTTTCTCTCTCTTAGGTTTTTCCCCTTTCTGTTTGAAACACGAAAATGTTATTTTTCCCGCCTGGAGGGTTTTTTTATTTCACTGATTTCTGTACATCTATGCAGCGATTGGGTATTACTGTACCCTTTTTCTTTTTCTTTGTGAAGGCCAAAACAACAACAAAAAGGGGAAAAACAACAAGAAAGAAAACTAAACTATAGAAGTAGCCTTTTTTTTTTTAATGAAAAACTATAGAAGTAGGTTAAAAAAACTTGTTTGAGATACTAGGTGGCATGGCAAATGAGTTGCGCCACCGTGGGAAAAAAGCTGAGCGATAGAGTTAATATTGACGGTTATTATCAACAGTGCTGCCGATATTATGAATATCGCTAGCGTCATAGTCTCCATCGCGCGATCTTTTCAATATTGTTGGCGATATTATGAATATCGATCAACAGCTATTTTGAAACGACTATTTCCCCCTGCTGGCTCCTATATATACACCCTTGTACTTCTTCAAATTACTCGCACCTAATTCTACATATATATTTTACCATTTTCTTTATTTGTGTTCTCAATCTTAAATTTCATAATCATCAATGGCGAGATCCAATGAAGAGAGGAATGTTATTATTAACCGGTTTAGATGACAGCAAGAAATGCATCAACGAAGGTTGTAACAACTTGATGATGAGGAAGCTGAGAATAAACAACTAATCGACACTCTGATATTCGTACATTCGGGCCAAATACCTAGAGTTCCATAGCCAAAAGAAGTATTCTCAAGAAGGTATACGTATCGAGAGAGGGAATTTCACCACCAGAAGCTGATACACGATTATTTTCTTCCCAATTGTGTGTACTCTGATTAAGATTTTCAACGTCAATTTTGCATGCCTCGGCACCTGGTGAAAAAGATTATTGATGAACTTTGTCGAGTAGAACCTAAATTTAATTATCATTTTGATGCACTAAATATTAGAGGTCATAATCTTGAACAAAAAGTTACTTCGGCTCTAAGGATTCTAGATTATGGCAAACCAGCGGATGCGAATGATGAGTACCTTCGTATGGGCATAACAACTTCATTCACTTATCTTTCATTGTTTTGCGAAGTAACAATTAATCATTTTGGTCCAACGTAACTATGAAAACCAACCGAGGGAGATGTTAGACAAATATTAAAGGAGAATAAAGAAAGGGGATTCCCAAGAATGCTAGGTAGTCTTGTATGCATGCATTAGGTATGGCAGGGATGCCCTTTTTATAGAGCCGGTCAATATAAGGGTCATCACAAAAACCAACCTTGAAGTTGCTGCTTCTTATGATTGTTGGATATGGCACGCTTTTTTTGGTCTTCCAGGTTCACAAAATGATATTAATGTTTTGCACAAGTCGCCTGTGTTCGAAGATCTAAAGTATGGAATTTTTCTCGAAGCCCATTTCACAATCAACGGCAATTAATACACTCATGAGTATTATCTTGCGGATGGTATCTATCCAAAATGGTCAACCTTGGTTCAATGTTACAGTCATCCCCCTGCCGAATTGGGTAATTCATATTGTCATTTAACGGACGCCAAATAACATTGAGGAAGGATGTGGAACGGGGAATTTTGAAGAGGAAGTTCGCTATCATTTGTAGGCCATATCGTGGTTTAAGTCCTCGTGAAATGCACGAGACTATGCTCACTTGCATAATTCTACATAACATGGTAATTCAGGAAACCTATCGTGACAAGGAGTGGACTAACTATGAAGATGAAGATTTGAGGTATGAGATTCAACCATGCACAAAGAGGTATGCCTGCAAGAAACTATGGGCAAATGACTAATTACATTTAGAACCAGAATTTGTATGACCGATTAAGAGAAGATCTGTGAGTGAATCTTTGGGCATGGTATGGAAGAGCCGGTGGCCGTAATTATTAAGTTGTATTTTATATATCAGATTTAACATTTAACTGTCAATTTGTTTGTAGTTTGTTTTTTTAGTATGAAGTTAATGAGTTAAACTTGTTATTAAGTAGAATGCACATTTCAAATTAAGCAACTTCTCATTTCAAAATAATATTAAGTAAAATGCAAGAACATTTAAAATTAAAATTCAACATTTCAAATCAAAACTAAAATTAATATATCAATTATCTAGAGGTACTACTACATTGAACTCATCATCAAACTCATCATCATCACCAGGTTGGTTGTTATTAAATCTAGCTTGTTGTTCAATCTGTGCTTGAAGCCTGTCAAATTCGATTTGCCACACATGTTTTTTCTAGGGGTTCATAATTGAAGTGTAAGCTTGAAGAATGTGATGCTTGTCATAGTCATTCACATATTTTTCTTGAGAAGGGAGATTTTTTTTAATCTCCCCGTTTTGAAAATTCCTGTCAACCGCTCTTTTCTTTTCGACGGGGTACTGATGTTCCATAAACTCCGCCATGTTAAATCCATCGGAGCTTCCTCCTTCTTGAGCTAATTTTCTAGCGAGTCTTGCATTGTTTCTCCCTAGTAATTTTCTCTTCTCACCATCATTATTGAGAACTAAGTTGACATTTGGGTTTCTTGGGGTAGCTGGTGAAGAATTTGATGGACATGGTGAAAACGGTGAATAATATGGTGTTGAGGGAGAAGAATCGTATGGTGACCTTTCAGGTATTTGTTGATTAGCTGCTAACATGTCTGGATTATATTTGTTCAACACCTTCAAAATATTATAACAACTTTCGAATGCAAAATTTTTGCCATTTTTACGTTGTCATTCTATACGAACCTGTCTTTCAACATCACCATCCACAAGACCAGTCTATCGGCCTCTCTTGGCTTGCATTATCTATGCAACATAAGAGGCGACTTCCTTATTGATTACAACAAAGCGTTGCGCTAACCCAGTTGCATCACGATCATTCATGTTCATGGTTTCCTCTTGATATCTCATAAGTATGTTATCCCACATGGTGTCACCATGTTGCTGTGCACCATCGATACAATTTTGGGTAAAATAAACATAATGACGACAAATACATTCATCTTCTGTGATGTTGAATTTTGCACCCCAAACTGTGACCTTTTTACCTTTGCCTTTGCCTTGACTTTGAGATTGTGAATCCATATTACAAAAAATTAAGAAATTAAGAAGTGCAAAGAATGTGTGATTAGTAAATATTGTTTTATATCATAAGAAAATTGAGAGAGAAAGAAAATCTAAAGAGATATAGAAATTCTGGTGTGATCGTGAAATGAATTTGAACTTGGGTATTTACAGAGTGGGGAATATGTAGTCGTTAGATGAGGAACTGCTAAGCGATGATCTAATCAGCGAGCGACCACATGACTAGCGCTATAATGACCAACGAGCAATATTAAGATCATATACGATGGATAGTCTATTGCTCGCCGGGAAATCCATCGTGTATGCCTATGTGGTATATTTGACATATTTGCACATACGTTTGCCACTTTGACGTACCCATAGTGGGTGCAAAAGTGGCAAATTTTTGTGTTTGGCATGCGCATAGGAATATGCCTCATGATGAGCTAGGTAATACAAGAAGGGGGAGGTTGTAACCAAGTTTCCGGAGAATGGTTAGAAACAGCATGGGCTGCCGAGGTATGAGCCACTGAGTTGGTTTATTTCCTGATATGTTGAAACTGACAGAAATAGACTTAGAAGTGAGCTCACTGATTTTACTGATAATGCTCTTGACGCATCAAGGTTACTGGTAATGCTTGTATATGAGGCATTTAATGATAATGAGGCAGTCACCTTCAATAATAACCTCCTTAAAGCCTCTACTTATTGCAAACTCCACTACAAGTAAAGCTACGTGAGCCTCCGCTTCCACTGCGGAAACATAATTAAGTTCTTTATTTTGGCATCCCTGAAATGCAGCAATACATCTTTTGGCGATAGCATAACAGCCAAACCCATATCACCAGCAACACCATCAAAATTCACCATTATTTTATTTTTCGTAGGTGCTTCCCATTTGTCCTTTTGAGCTTCAACAAAATCCTCCTCAGTGAGACATATATTATCATGGAAATGCAAATCTCCATGTTACACCAATACAAAGCTTATTTAATAATGGTAGGGATATTGAACTTACCTTTATTTAAGATAATGTTATTTATGGCCTTCCAAATGTCCCAAAAAAGAAAAACTCCCATCTTTAGTGTATTTATGCCCAAAAATGTCATTTAAAAGCTACAGTAGAAGCTATTGATCACCTTTTCATCCAATGGCAGGCCACTCAAGTTCTTCTATTTGCCTCTCAAATGAACCTGAGAATCAATGTTGATCATAATGATACCACTCAAAGCTTCATATCTAAATGGTTCATTTGAGAGGCAAATAGAACAACTTGAGTGGCCTAACATTAGATGAAAAGGTGATCAATAGCTTCTACTATAGTATGACACAATCTACATTCTGCATTTACTCCACGTACATGTCTACTGATAATACCACCAACTGCAAGTCTATTCTTCAAAATTCTCCATATGAATAGATATATCTTTGGGGGTATATTCTTAACTTGCCAGAAATTTTTCCAGAATTTAGCATTATCTTGAAATGTAGATGGTTGACTGTTTTCTAGAGGTTTAAGAAAGGATTTAGTTGAGAAGGTACCAGATGGATGGTGAGTCCAAATCAGCTTATCACTGGAGTCAGAATCAGCGTCAGAAGGTAAATGAATATCTAAGATCTTTTGGTCTGTTTGAATAGCTGCTGCTGCAACTTGTTTTTATTTCGGCTTTTGTCTTCTTGATTAATCAAATCTTTTACCATCTTAAAGTCTGGATGATCATATGATATTACTTCAGGGGTCTTGTTCATCAAGGTTGAAACCCAAGGATCAGATCTTATCTTAATTTTTTCTCCATTAGTAACAGACCAACAACACCCCTTCTTAATTTCTTCTCTGCAATCCAGCATTGCACTCCAAGTAGAAGAACACTTGGTTGGTTTCTTAGCTTCCCAAAAGCTCCCACCTTTTAGATACTTAGCCTCCATCAACTGAGTCCATAGACAGTCTTGGTCATTTAAAAGTTTCCATATCGTCTTGGCTATCATGTCTTTGATCAGATTTTGTAAAGGTCTAATTCCAAGTCCACCTTTTTTCTTTTGCAAGTTTCATCTGCTCCCACTTTATGAAATGCATTTTCTTGTCATCTTTATTATGGCCCACCAGAAACTCCTCATATAGTTTTGGTTAATCTCTGAAGAGTTTTCTTAGGAAAAAGAGAAGTAGCCATGTAGTATGGAGGAATAAGACCCAACACAACTTCGATAAGAATTGTTCTTCCAGCTTGTGTGAGGTATATTCTCTTCCAACCAGCCATCATATTGTCAAACTTATCTTCCAAAAAATCATAAGAAGAATGCCTGTAAGCAGGTTTAAGCAAGTGGTGACCCAAGTATTTATCAGAAATTTCCATTTGTTGTACACCTAAACTTCTGGAAAAATTATTTATACTGTCTGTGGAAACTTCTTTGCTGAATAAAATAATTGATTTCTGCATATTTGCACTTTGACCAGACCACGCCGCATATATGTTTAGAATATCCATTAAGGTGTTCATAGTTTTATGATCTAGAGTACCAAATAGTAGTAAATCATCTGCAAACATTAGATGTGAGACAGCAGGGGCATACTTGCATATTTTGTAGCCATTATAGAGGTCTCTTCTCTCCATAGTCCTAACTAGCCATGACAAACCATGAGAACAAAATATGAATAAATAGGGTGATAGAGACAACCTTGCCTCAATCCCCTCTCACTGGTAAAAAATCCCTCAGCTTGTCAATTGACTACAGCAGAGATATTTCATAATCAGCTCATGTAGTACCTACAATGCCAAAAGCCTTTAGACAGTGACTTAAGAACCTCCAACTAATTTTATTGTAAGCCTTACTAATATTTATTTTCAAAGCAAAAGAACCTATTATGGGTTTGGAGTTAGACATGGAATGAATGTTCTCTTTAGCAATTACTATATTGTCTATAATAAGTCTACCAAGGATGAAAGCTGACTGAGATCTGTCCACAAGCTTATTCAGGTGACCTTTTAATCTTTGAGCCAGAATTTTAGTAATCACATTATATGAAATATTAGTCAGAGCTAACGGTTTAAACTCAGATGGGTGAGTAGAGATTTTACCTTAGGGGTCAGCAGAAGGTTTGTATGATTTATCCCTGGAGGAATGGAAGCAGAAGCAAAGCAATCTCTTATTATTTTGGACACTTCATCACCAACAAGCTCCCAACATCTCTTGTAGAATAAGGATGGCATACCATCAGGCCCCGGAGCTTTCAAACTTTTCATCCTCTTGATAGTAGACCATATTTCTCAGTATAAGGAATAACTGAAATTTTAGTGTTGCTCTCCATGTCAATTACTTCAGGGGACTGAAACAATAAATAATACTCCTCCTCATCCAGGTCTCTTTTGAATAAGATAGAATAATGATGCACCAATGAGTTTACAACCTCATTGGGCTCAGTAAACCCATTTGTCATCTTGCATTTTTAAGGCACATATCTGGTTTTTCTTCTTTTTCTGGAGTGCGGAGATATGAAATATATGGGTATTTTTATCCATATTTGGAATCCAATTGACTTTACTCCTTTGCTCATAATACCTTTTTTGTAGCAGGTTCAAGTTGTCAAATCTTCTTGCATAGTCAGCTTCCTCACTCCTTTTATCGCTATAAGGTATTTCTCCTTGTAGCTTCAAAAGTTATTCCTTGCTATCCTCCACAGCACTGAATATGTTGCCAAAAGCCTTTCCACTCTATTTATTTAGGTTCTCTCCCAATCTTTTAATCTTGTTGATGGTGTTATCATTATTCATAGTCCAAAAATTGTGAATGACATCATTGAATGCATGGTATTCAATCCAGTGGTACTCAAACTTATTTGAGTGTCTTCTCCTTCTTTTATTAGTTGTGTGAGTGTTAACCATAATTGAAGCATGGTCACTACTTACTCTAGGCAGGTGTAAGACTCCATTGTTTTGAAATAAGAAAAACCAATCAGGAGGGCAAAGAGCTATCCATCCTTTCATATATTGGTTCATTCA
Source organism: Papaver atlanticum (assembly GCA_023531105.1). Classification (NCBI taxonomy): domain Eukaryota; kingdom Viridiplantae; phylum Streptophyta; class Magnoliopsida; order Ranunculales; family Papaveraceae; genus Papaver; species Papaver atlanticum. The sequence goes on along the minus strand of JAJJMB010017781.1, from coordinate 2,693,968 downwards.
CTGCACCATTTGACCAAGTGAAAGTTGGTCCTTTAAATCCCATATCAATTAAACCTCTATCATGGATGAAATTCTTGAATTATTTATTTTCATTGTTTATTTTCTTTCTTCCACACTTTTTCTCACTTATGTGCTTGATTTCATTTGAATCTCCCATAACATGCCATGGATTGGTTAGCTGAGCAGTATATTGGGAGAAGTTGTTCCAAAATTTATTCCTTAGATGATGCTCTGGAGGACCATAAACATACAATAAATCCCAATCACTACCAATTAATTGATGCATTCGACCGTGAATAACATTTTTGTCTTCCCTTATCACCTCTAACAGCCAACCCACCACTTCGTCCAATTGCAGGAATAATCTTATAATTATCAAAACCCAAAGAATCATATAAAAAATTAGAATTTGACTCACCTATTAGAGTCTCAGATAGAAAATCAAGTTGGGGATTGCAAGCCCTGAGAAACACCTTCAAATTACGGACTTTCGAGATGTTCCTCAATCCTCAACATTTCCAAGATCACTCTTGTGGCTGATTTTGGGCAGCCACCACACACGTCTGGTTATTTGCAATTTGAATCTGTTGTTTGAGAGGAATATCAATATCCATAGGGATAGCCATTCTTTTCGATCCACTGCTAACTGCTTCATTGGATTTAGCCAGTTTGCTAAAATCCTTCCTTGAAGTTCTCCTCCATCCAATCTTCTTTTTCCTCTTATTCCCCTCTGAAATAGTTGCAGACGATGAAGAGGTTTCTTCTTCAGCTTTTAATGTCGCTAAATTAGGTTTAGCCAATTGAGATTTTGACAATTGAGAAAATTCATCTCCTTTACTAGTATCTAGACTTAATTGAACAACATTCATATTGTTGGACTTTTCCTTCATAAATAACTTTTCAATATTAAATTCATGGGCTTGTGTGATTCAAATTTACTGGTTGAGTCAACATTCTCAGCCATAAAATTAAAGCATTTAGAATCAGTCTGACTCAACACACTTTTCTGTATCCTCGTCATGTATACCCTCTCCATTGTTTTTTCATCAAGAGAGTTTCTTGGATCTGTTGTCCTCATTGCATTATTTTCTAAATTCGTAACCGCTTTTATAGGAGAGGAGCTGATTATTGCAGAATGTTGGTATTTATTAGCTGGCATCTTCCCTTCCTCCACCTTTAATTGATTTGCAGTCTTTCCTATATCACTTGCCTTTGTACCTGCTCTTCCTATTTGCACTTTTCAGAGCTAGCTACCTTTTTTTCCCTTTACCGTATAATTCTACCACCTGTAGAGCCGCTAAGTTGATCTGAAAATGCCACGTGTGATCAATCTCGTCCATTAGTCTGCCTCATGGGATCGACGAACCTTTAGTCTTTGGATTCAACTGCATCTTCCCCATTGTACTACCTTGGCAAGAACTTGTAGAAACAACATTTGATTTTCTTAAATAAGCACGAATTTCCTCTGTATATCTCGTTGTTAGAGCATTGCTCGGTTGAACCCACTAGCGTTGTAACAACACAAAAATTTCTGCTTGGGCCTTGGGCCTTGAGCCTTAGCCAAACCCATATGAATGTTGGCTTAGCTAAGTAGTCATCCCTTAGCAGCATTAGTGATCATAAGTAGTAGATGTAAGAAAGATACTAGAAATTCTGAGCATGATTGACATGTGTGTGTCATGAACAACAAAGGGCAGAATTGCCTTTTCTTTCTACTTTCACATCTGGGGTTTTACAGAAACATTTCTTTTGTTTTCCTGTTTCCTATCATCATATTTTCTACTCAAATCAATTTCCAGAAGGAAACAAATTTAGTTTCAAATTCCAAATTTGAGTTGGATGCAGTCTTGGTTATTGGCTAAATTCGTCTTATAAAAAAAGGTAGGGGTTTGTTTTCTCTTCTCGCTTCTTTCTCGTTTTCCATCGTTGTTAACGTCTCCATTATTTCAGTGTTCTAGCAACGCCATCCTACTCCCTTCACTCAAATCTTAACTGAATAGTTCCATGTTTTGATTAATTATGAATCTCATCAATTTTCTCTGTGTTGCACCGTTAGGATACATATGCTTTTGTCGATTTGTGAGATGAGAAAATTGATTTGAAATCATGAAATTTCATTGTCTTTGACTCTTAGATATTTAAATACATACGAATTCAAATGTTTACAATTGACTGCATGAGTTAAAAATGTTATACAACTACCAAGTTTTGATTTCCTTGCACCGAATTCCTAACTCTGCATGTTACTTGTTTGATAAAGTGTTTCAGTTAGCTAGCATAATGTTTTTTTTTCACTGCACTAAACACCCATGGGATTGAAATGCTTTAATGTATTTTGTCTTGTTTATTCTTTTCACCACCTCACAGTATGCTAGCCCAACATTTTGACTTACTCTACGACACTAATTTGATTACTTAGGACTATCTATTTTATGAGCCATCCAATTTGAGAAGGATGCTGTCATGTTATGAAACCCACTGTTTTAAGGACCCTCTTTTGTGTTTTAGCCCCCTGTTTTGTGTCCAAGCACTTTGAGGAATCTTTAGGGTAAATACAGTGGGATGATTTAGTTTTCCTTGATGGAAATCTTAGGAGTGGCAACTGGCCATGGAAATAGTAGAAACGGCAACTGGCCATGAAATTCTTAGAATTGGCAACTGGCCATGAAACTTCATTAGATGGCAATTGTCCATAAAAAATTTGTAGAGTTGTTTGTTCTTGACTTCAAATTTTTATGGTGGTTATCATTTCAGTTATTTAAGGCTTGTAATCCTCTATAAATGTTCTTACTGCTGCTCCCTGTGTAGTTATTTATGTTTCCGAAAGCACTATTTTTCGTTATGAACTCCTACTGGGAATTGCTCACCCTTTTTTTATTGTTTTCCTCCGCAGAGTACGAGAGGAGCTTGCAGCAGTAAGCTAGGAAGAGCTTACGGCAGGCCTTGAAAGCACAGAAAGTTAGTATTTTGTTTTGTTTGATATGTATATCACGGGGACGGTTCTGGGGTAGTTTTAATGTCGGCTTTCGATACATGTTTTTGTTGTATTTTGGTGTGTACATAAAATGGAAATGCTAGGATTTCATTTTGATGTATGATAGCTGTTTCTTGAACTTGGGTCTGAACATATATATTTATGTTTGTACGTAAACTTCCACTATGTATCCCTATGTGTTTGACTGATGCTTGAGTGGCAGTACATTTTGAAGTGTTGTGCTATGTTGAACTTAATCTAATTAGTCTTCTTGTTATTCGCTAACCAAGCAAATGCATTTTTCCCACTATACTAGTAGAACTTCTTTGTACGTATGTATATGTCAGTTTCTTTGATATCTACTCATCTAATTTTGATGTGTATATATATGGGTCTGTTAGTAAAACCTCTTTACGGGAACTATGGTGCTCAACAAGTCTTGTCCTATGTATTTATCACATTATCAAGTGGACATCATATGCATTTTTTTGTGAACTGAATGGCTTCCTCTAAAATTTCATTTTTGGTGACTAATGCACTTGGGCTCCATGGTGTAAATTTTATGCTTTCCATTTCTACTTTGGGGCTTAACCCTCATTTTTATAAGTATACAGTGAACTATAAGAACTTGGTGCTCAAGGTCCTTTATAACATTCCTGCTTACAAATATAATATGTTCGCTTTCTCGTTGTAGGTGGTATGATCTGTTGACTTTCAAATTATTTATGGGCATAATATTTTTCATCTGTGTATGTCTGGGATTTTTAAGCCTCCCCCTTGAACAGTCTAAAGTCTAATTTGGATTTGACACTTGGCCAAGTCATGAATCGTTATTAAGCCTACATTGTATAAGTTTTGAACGCTCCATTTCAAAGTTTAGACTCTGATTTCAAGCTCATAGTACAGTGTCGCCTCCTAGTATCATTTGATACCTTTTTATTAAACCATTTGCCTTGTTTTCATGATCTTAGACTGAGAGTGAGGTGTCGGGGATTTAGCCTTGCTAATGGGCTGAAAATCAACCCATTAGGATGGAAATTTCCCGTCCGTTATAGATTGGTATCAGAGCCCATGTTCCAATTTATCGGGGCTGTGCTTGATCTTCTTGTGTGAATAAGCTGTTTGATTTTGTCTTTTTGTCTTGGGGATAAGGGGAAAACTAACCAGAACCGTTCTATACATATTATTCTGTGGGTTAGTAATGTACATTACTAGCCAAATGTGAATCTGACATGTTATTTGTCTTGAAGATGTCGCGTTGTGGGAAATCTTTAGCCTCCAGCTCCGTACGTAAGAAAAAGGATCTAAGTCGAGAAACCTTGGAAAGGTTAGTAAAAACTATTGCTGATGCGGTTAAGGACAAAAAGAAGCCGAGCGCTGCTGCCGCCTTGATGGAATTCATAAAGGTGGTGGGTGATAATAGAAAATTTAGTGGGACGGAGGAGCCTACTGAGGCAGAGAAGTGGTTGATGAGCATCGAGAAAGTGTTCGACGTATTGCGAACTCAGGACGAGAATAAGGTTCGACTTGCGACTTACTTGTTTGAGGGATATGCCGATCATTGGTGGGGAACTATGAAGCGTGTGCAAGATATGGACAATATGTGCTGGGAATAATTCGTAAAGCTATTCTTCAGTAAGTACTTTCCGCGAACAGCTAAAGCATTGAAGTGTGCTGAATTTGCTACCCTGAAGCAAGGTAACATGACAGTTACTCAGTTGGACAAGAAATTTTACGAACTTGAGTGCTACGGAGATCATCTCATCCAAACCAAGGAGTTAAGGGCTCGCAAATTAGAAGACGCATTGAAGCCAGAAATCCGAGCCAAACTCGTTCCACTACAACTCCCAACATATGAGAAGGTTATGGAAACCGCATTAGCGATTGAAGCCAACTGGGTTAAAACACAGAGGGAAAGGGAGGAAAGTGAACCTAAAAGGAAGAACAAGAACGACTCAGCACCTCCATAAAAACGTTCTCGTGTTTTTCATACTGGACAGATCGACGATAAGAACAAAGGCAAGATCAGTTGTTACCGATGTAAAGGAGATCACCTCATCAAAAACTGTCCTTTTCCAGCACCAGATGCATCAAGAAAGCCACAGATCAGTTGTTACCGATGTAGAGGAGATCACCTCATCAAAAACTGTCATGTTCCAGCACCGGATGCACCAATGAGGCCACAAAATACTAATCCAGCTCAGCGACCAAATGGACCGAGACAGAATTTCTACGCTAGACAGCCTTATCAATATCGCAGCAATGCACCTTTCCAGCCAAGGCAACAAAATACTCAAGGGAAGCTGAATAGCATTACTGAGGTTAAAGGGGAACCAGAAAATGCCGTAATTGAGGGTAATTTTCAAATTTTCAGTTCTCGTGCAAAAAAATTATTTGATACTGGTGCTACTCATTCGTTTGTGTCTCTTCGTCTAGCTGCATATTTAGGTTTGAAACATGACCCCTTAGGATCCATTTTGAATATATCTTCGCCACTTGGGAATGTAGTAAGTCTCAATAAAATTTGCAAGGACTGTGAGATGACGCTGGGAAACCACAGAGTGAGTATCGATCTTATACCAATGAGAATGCAAGAGTACGATGTTATCGTGGGCATGGACTGGATGTCACAGAATCAAGCTGTCTTATGTTGTGCTGAGAAGAGAGTTTTTTTTGTTACGAGGGGTGGAATTCGTGTATCTGTTCAAGACGAGAAATGGAAAGTGATGAACCCACCAATTCCAGGAATGAGGATAGGAGATGAAACAGAAAAACACATGGCTCTTCTCGCTCATCTTACTGAAGGTGACGAAGTCATGGATACAGGAGAATAGGTTTTAGTAGTTAGAGAGTTTGCTGATGTCTTTCCAGACTCTTTGCCGGGGTTGCCACCGAAGAGGGAGATTGATTTTGAGATTGAGCTCCAGCCAGGGACATCACCGATATCTATAACACCCTATCGTATGGCACCTGAAGAAATGAATGAATTGCGCAAACAACTTGATGAGTTGACTGAGTTGGGTTTTATTAGGCCAAGTACATCACCGTGGAGGGCACCAGTGCTGTTTGTGCTTAAGAAGGATGGAACAATGAGAATGTGTATCGACTACCGCCGGTTAAACAAAGTCACAATCAAGAACAAGTACCCGCTGCCAAGAATTGACGATCTCTTTGATCAGTTGAAAGGAGCGATGTACTTCTCCAAGATGGATTTTCGAACTGGTTACCACCAACTAAGAATCCGAGAAGAAGATATAAGTAAGACAGCTTTCGGTACCTACTATGGACACTATGAGTTTCTTGTGATGCCGTTTAGATTGACTAACGCACCAGCAACATTCATGGACTTAATGAATAGAGTTTTCCGACCGTTTCTGAATAAATTTGTGGTTGTTTTCATTGATGACGTTCTCGTTTACTCCAAGACCAAAGAAAAACACGAGGAACATCTGCGATTGGTGCTGCAGACTTTGAGAGAACATCGGTTGTTCGCAAAGAGGAGTAAATGCGAGTTCTGGACACCGGAAGTGTTGTTTTTGGGTCATGTAATTTCAAATCAAGGTATAGCTGTGGACCCTGAAAAGATTTCAGCTATAGTACAATGGAATCCGCCTAAGAATGTGACTGAAATCCGAAGCTTTTTGGGTCTGGCTGGGTGCTATCAAAAGTTTGTAGAGAACTTCTCAAGAGTGGCTGTACCGCTTACTCGTTTAACAAAGAAAGACGTAAAGTTTGACTGGACAATAGAGTGTGAGAAAGCATTCAAGGAGTTGAAGCGTAGACTTATAACGGCACCAATTCTAACAACACCAGAACCCGGACTTGGATATGATGTTTACTGTGATGCATCAGGGACTGGTTTAGGTGGAGTTCTTATGCAAAAAGGGAAGGTAGTGGCATATGCTTCACGACAGCTAAAGTACCATGAGAAGAACTATCCAACTCATGACTTAGAATTGGCAGCAGTAGTATTCGTACTCAAGCTTTGGGGACACTATCTTTACGGTGAAAACTTTGCCGTGTACTCGGATCACAAGAGTTTGAAGTACATATTTACACAGAAGGACTTAAACATGAGACAGCGGAGATGGTTTGACTTATTAAAGGATTACGAGTTCAAATTGAATTACCATCCAGGGAAGGCAAATGTAGTAGCTGACGCGCTTAGCCGAAAGGAGTCTGGTTTTATGGCATGTTTGAGAATGTTAGAAATCGTGAAAGAACATGAGTTAGTGGTTGAGCAAGACAGTGGTAGAGCATACTTAGCACATATAGCAGTTATACATGAGATTGTGGAGAAAGTAATTGAGGCTCAAACAGTGGACATCGGGCTAAAAGATGTGAGAGAGAAGCTAGGTTCAGCAGACGTACCTAGTGGGTGGACTCTAGGAACTAATGGAGCCATATATTTTAAAGGGAGACTGTGTGTTCCTGAAAATAAAGCATTGCGAAAGGAGATCCTAACCATAACTCATGAGTCAGTGCTTACACTTCACCCGGGAAGTACGAAGATGTACCATGACCTGAGACGGAAGTTTTGGTGGAGAGGTATGCAGAAAGATGTTGCATTGTTCATGTCGAGATGTTTGACTTGTCAACAAGTAAAGGCCGAACGTCAGCGACCAGCTGGACCGTTGCAACCGTTAAAAGTAGCCGAATGTAAGTGGGACTTCATCGCAATGGATTTTGTAAGGGGTTTCCCTAAATCTCAGCAGGGAAAGGATGGTGTGTGGGTAATCATCGACCGTCTTATGAAGTCGGCACATTTTCTTCTAGTGAAACAAACAGATACTGTTCTCACCCTGTGCAACTTGTATGTTAGAGAGATTATTAGAATACATGGAATTCCTTTGTCGATCGTTTCAGACCGAGATCCGCTTTTCACATCCAAGTTTTGGGACAGCTTCCAACAAGCTATGGGTACCACGTTAGACATGAGTACAGCCTTCCATCCTCAAACGGACGGGCAGTCAGAGCGAACCATTCAGATATTAGAGGATATGTTGCGAGCTTGTGCCATTGACTTCAATGGAAATTGGTGTGAATAACTACCTTTAGTGGAATTCTCATACAACAACAGTTTCCAATCTATCATTGGTATGGCACCGTACGAAGCTTTATACGGAAGACCTTGTAGAACTCCTTTTTGTTGGGCAGAAGTAAGTGAACGAAGCGTATTAGGTCCTGATGTGATTGAAGAAACTACCACGAATATCAAAATAGTCAAGGAACGATTGAAAATAGCACAAAGCCGACAGAAGAGTTATGTTGACTCGAAAAGAAGACCACTGGAGTTTCAGGTTGGAGGAAACGTCTTCTTGAAAGTCAGTCCAAGACCTGGTATCAAAAGATTCGGGAAGAAAAGTAAGTTATCTTCTCGTTACATTGGACCTTTTGAGATCCTTGAAAGGGTTGGTGAAGTCGCGTATCGCTTAGCTTTGCCACCACAGTTAGCGGATGTGCATAACGTGTTCCATGTATCTATGCTACGGAGATACAATGCAGACCCATCACATGTTATTGAGTGGAGGGACTTGCAACTTAATGATGATATAAGTTATATTGAAAGGCCATTGCGTATTGTTGGTACAAGGGAGCATGTTCTCCGGACAAAAACTATTAGGATGGTGAAAGTGGTGTGGCAACATCATACTCTCGAAGAAGCTACTTGGGAGCTCGAGTCCGATGTGAGGGACAAGTACCCGGAGCTAATTGAAGGTAACCTTCATTACTCTTTGTTAAACATTGAATTGCGGGACGCAATTCTTTTTTTAGGAGGTAATGGTGTAACAACACAAAAAATTCTGCTTGGGCCTTGAGCCTTAGCCAAACCAATATGAATGTTGGATTAGCTAAGTAATCATCCCTTAGCAGCATTAGTGAGCATAAGTAGTAGATGTAAGAAAGATACTAGAAATTCTGAGCATGATTGACATGTGTGTGTCATGAACAACAAAGGGCATAATTGCCTTTTCCTTCTACTTTCATATCTGGGGTTTTAAAGAAACATTTCTTTTGTTTTCCTGTTTCCTATCATCACATTTTCTACTCAAATCAATTTCCAGAAGGAAACAAATTTAGTTTCAAATTCCAAATTTGAGTTGGATGCAGTCTTGGTTATTGGCTGAATTCGTCTTCTAAAAAAAGATAGGGGTTTGTTTTCTCTTCTCGCTTCTTTCTCGTTTCCCATCGTTGTTAACGTCTCCATTATTTCAGTGTTCTAGCAACGCCATCCTACTCCCTTCACTCAAATCTTAACTGAATAGTTTCATGTTTTGATTAATTATGAATCTCATCAATTTTCTCTGTGTTGCACCGTTAGGATACACATGCTTCTGTCGATTTGTGAGATGAGAAAATTGATTTGAAATCATGAAATTTCATTGTCTTTAACTCTTAGATATTTAAATACATACGAATTCAAATGTTTACAATTGACTGCATGAGTTAAAAATGTAATACAACAACCAAGTTTTGATTTCCTTGCACCGAATTCCTAACTCTGCATGTTACTTGTTTGATAAAGTGTTTCAGTTAGCTAGCATAATGTTTGTTTGTTTTTTCACTGCACTAAACACCCATGGGATTGAAATGCTTTAATGAATTTTGTCTTGTTTATTCTTTTCACCACCTCACAGTATGCTAGCCCAACATTTTGACTTACTCTACGACACTAATTTGATTACTTGAGACTATCTGTTTTATGAGCCATCCAATTTGAGAAAGATGCTGTCATGTTATGAAACCCACTGTTTTAAGGACCCTCTTTTGTGTTTTAGGCCCCTGTTTTGTGTCCAAGCATTTTGAGGAATCTTTAGTGTACATACAGTGGGATGATTTAGTTTTCCTCGATGGATTACGTATTAGTTGTATAACCGTTATGGAAATTTCTTTTCATACTCGCCGTAATGATTGTTGTGGATGTTTCTTTTCTTTTTATAAATGGATTTTATTTTTCTAACATTGGAAACTGGCTATGAGAGTTATTAGATGGCAACTGGCCATGGAAATAGTAGAAATGGCAACTTGCCATGGAAATCTTGGAAGTGGCAACTTGCCATGGAAATATTGGAAGTGGCAACTGGCCATGGAAATCTTAGGAATGGCAACTGGCCATGGAAATAGTAGAAACGGCAACTGGCCATGAAAACTTTTAGATGGCAACTGGCAATGAAATTCTTAGAATTGGCAACTGGCCATGAAACTTCATTAGATGGCAATTGGCCATAGAAAATTTGTAGAGTTGTTTGTTCTTGACTTCAACTTTTTATGGTGGTTATCATTTCAATTATTTAAGGCTTGTATTCCTCTATAAATGTTCTTACTACTGCTCCCTGTGTAGTTATTTATGTTTCCGAAAGCACTATTTTTCGTTATGAACTCCTACTGGGCATTGCTCACCCTTTTTTTTATTGTTTTCCTCCGTAGAGTACGAGAGGAGCTTGCAGCAGTAAGCTAGGAAGAGCTTATGGCAGGCCTTGAAAGCACAAAAAGTTAGTATTTTTTTTTTGTTTGATATGTATATCACGGGGACGGTTCTGGAGTAGTTTTAATGTCGGCTTTCGACACATGTTTTTGTTGTATTTTGGTGTGTACATAAAATGGAAATGCTAGGATTTCATTTTGATGTATGATAGTTGTTTCCTGAACTTGGGTCTGAACATATATATTTATGTTTGTACGTAAACTTCCACTATGTATCCCGATGTGTTTGACTGATGCTTGAGTGGTAGTGCATTTTGAAGTGTTGTGCTATGTTGAACTTAATCTAATTAGTCTTCTTGTTATTCGCTACCCAAGCAAATGCATTTTTCCCACTATACTAGTAGAACTTCTTTGTACGTATGTATATGTCATTTTCTTTGATATCTACTCATCTAATTTTGATGTGTATATATATGGGTATGTTAGTAAAACCTCTTTACGGGAACTATGGTGCTCAACAAGTCTTGTCCTATGTATTTATCACATTATCAAGTGGACATCATATGCATTTTTTGTGAACTGAATGGCTTCCTCTAAAATTTCATTTTTGGTGACTAATGCACTTGGGCTCCATGGTGTAAATTTTATGCTTTCCATTTCTACTTTTGGGCTTAGCCCTCATTTTTATAAGTATACAGTGAACTATAAGAACTTGGTGCTCAGGGTCCTTTAGTTTCCAAAATGCATTCTTTATTTAGTATACTAAAGATAGTTTCGGACTAGATTAAGTCTAAGAAGTAGAATCGAAGTTATCCTTGAAGGATGAAGTTTGAAGACTACAAGAAGACATCAACAAGGACTTCATCAACAAAGGTATGTGGTAATTGATTTCATTTGGATTCTTGTTCAATTCTATCTTTCTAATCTATCGAAATAAATGCTCACTCTATGGAACAATTCCTATGACGGTAAATGTACATTTATGTATATATACTTGAGGTTATTTTATTCATGACTTTTGTGACAATAACCTTTATCCTTGGAAAGGTTCTTATGTTATATTGAATGAGCTTATGAATTCAACGAGCCAAGAATCACTCAATTCCGAGTTATAACGATGAAGTTATGAGTGATTTATTAAAGTAACAATTATAAGTGTTGCTGTAATTGTTACAGTTTGTTAGTAGGAAACAATCCACGAACTGTTTGTAACGGTTCACGGACTTGAGCCCAACTACGTGACTAGAAGCCATTTTTGGTCATGTTTATGATGTTTCCTTATCTAGGCAAGATATCTATTACTCCAAACATATTTGATTTCCATATTAAAGTGGTTGTGATAACTTTTAATTTCTGCCTAAGTTAAAATGTGATTTATTCACATAAATACAATATTTGCTAATTAATTAATTATTTATTTATTTTGGGAAGAGTTGTAACTTAGGAAAGACTCCCAAAATTAGGAGAGTCTTGAAAAAGGAAAGAAGCTTTGCTTAGCTTCCAAGCTATTGTTCACTATAAATAAAGGGTTCGTGAGTGCTACACGTTTTTCATCCCCTTTGGAAAATTGGTGTAAGCTTCATAGGTTGTTTTCCATGTCTTTTGTTCTTCGTGAACAAGAGTGAGATAAAAGTCTTTGTATTGGGGATCACAAAGCCGAGGTTGATTTAATCTTCGTGATTGATTATACAACTTATAATCTAGGTTTTTCACCTATTGTCTATTCTAAGGTTTTCTCTTCTGATATAAAACCATTTAAGAGTTGTTGATCATAAACCCTAGGTTTTGATAGATTTCAGTTTACGATCGTATACCAACACTTGTTAGTCGAAATCGGAAGCTAGAAAGAAAACTTCGATTGAGTTATCTCGTAAAAATTCTTAAGAAGTTTTAAACAAGATATCGCTAGATTTATTCTAGTTGTTCTTGTTGTAGAATTATTAGGGTTTTCTTAAATTGGAAATTGATCTTTGGAATCGCCCAATTTTACTTACGAAAATCAGGTTCACGGACTCCTTGTGTGTACGCATAATGATTGTAAGTTAAAACCCTAATCTACAAGTTTGTTTCGGTATCTCTACTTTTATCTGGTAGTTGTTCGAAACAAATACAAGATTTCCAAAACCTTGATTTACATCTAAAGGTAAATCGATTCGGTGTTTTGTGAAAACAAAATATCGAAAAGTATCAACGGTGTTGTTGTATCTTCTAAAGAGAGCCTTGTGTTCTGCTAGAAGATTTACGAGAAGAATTCCTAAGGATAATCGGTGTTCTGGTTGGAGTTCTATAAGTGCTTGAATACAGCTGAAGCAGGTATTACATCTAGTCCGAATAGGTAGTAGGAAATTGATGTAATAGCTTATAATCAGTGTGTGTTTATTCTGGACTAGGTCCCGGGGTTTTTCTGCATTTGCGGTTTTCTCGTTAACAAAATTTCTTGTGTCTGTGTTATTTCTTTTATGCATTATGCCCAAAGACTTATTTTAGCAGATGGTATACCAACTGATTATAAGTCTTTGGGTATCAGCTAAAATAAGTCAGGGTGCAACGGTTCGTGAACCGGGTTCGCCAACCCTACAAGACTACCGAACTCAGTTGACCACAGTTCGTGAACCGGGTTTGTCAACTGCTAGCATATAATACCAACTTTAAAAAATCAGTTTACAACGGTTCGTGAAATGTTCCCATTTGAACTTGCGGTTTGCAAACTGGTTCGCCAACCCTCCTGTATTTATGAAACTCAGATATGTATGGTTTGCGAACTGGTTCGCTAACCTACCCTAAGCAGAAATATCAGATAGTTCAATATTTTTTTTATTAGGATGTTTGAAACACTCCCACGTGATAAAATCATTTGCATGGGCACTTTTCAATTGATTCACATAATAAATTGTTTAGAACTGATGTTGTTAAGGATCGTTGGACATCTTTGTTAGAATCATATTTCGAGATTTTTAACAAGACAAGTTTGACTCAAAAATTCTTCTTTGTAAATCTACTAGAAGTCATACGACATCGTCTCAAAAATATAGAATGGTAAGATACTGAGTAAAGTATAATGGTTCAGTCTTCACATACCTGATACAGAAGTCCTCCAAATGTCTTCGTCGATCTTCAGTCTTCGAGGGTGATGTATGGTACTCAACTACCAAATTTTATCCTAGTCCAGGACTTGACTTAGTAGACTAGAAATCAAATATAATTTTGACCATATAACATTCACACCCTCTATTGGATTGTGAAGCCCTTAGGCCTATTCCTGTGTACATGTCAAACACCATGATTTTCCACTTTTTCACCCACTATGGGTATGGCAAAGTCGCAAACGTATATGTCAAAGTGTCAAAAATACTATATACCGATAGAAAGTCTGTTGCTCGATGATAATCACATCGCTCGAGGGTTATAAAATCGCCAGCACTAGTCTTTCTAGCGCTCGTCAGCTTGATCATCGTTCAGCAGCTCATCATCCAACGGCTATAATTTTCTCCTCTCTAAATACCCAACTTCAAAATTATTTTAGCTCACACCAGAATTTCTAAATCTCTCTAGAATTTCTTCATCTATCTATAATTTCTTAATCTCTCAGTATTCTTCTAGTCTAAAACAAGATAAACTAATCACACCTTCTCTACACTTCTTAATCTCTTGTAATATGGATTCCCAATCTCAAGACAAAGGTTTTTGAACAAAGTTCGGGGTGCAAAGGTCAATATCATAGAAGATGAATGTATTTGTCGTAATTATGTTTATTTTACGCAAGATTTTATCGATGGTGTACATCAACATGGTAACATCATGCGGGAAAATATAGTTTTGAGATATCAAGAGCAAACCATGAACATTAATGATCGTGATGCGAATGGTTTGGCACAACGCTTCATTACGATAAATAAGGAAGTCGCCTTTTATGTTGCTGCGATAATGCAAGCCAAGAGAGATTGGGAGAGTGGTGGTGTGGATGTTTATGTGGTAAAAAAGTGTCGTAACTAATCAACAAGTATAATCCAAGCATGAAAAAAAATCCAATTTGAAAGTTGTTATCATATTTTGAAGGTGTTGAACAAATATAATCCATAAGTGTTAGCAGCTAATCAACAAGTACCTGAAAGGTCACCATACAATTCTTCTCCCTCAACACCAAATTCTTCACCATTTTCACCAGGTCCATCAAATTCTTCACCAGATACCCCAAGAAACCCAAATGTCAACTTAGTTCTCAATAATGATGGTAGGAAGAGAAAATTACTAGGGAGAAACAATGCAAGACTCGCTAGAAAATTAGCTCAAGAAGGAGGAAGCTCCGATGGATTTAACATGACGGAGTTTATGGAACATCAGTACCCCGTCGAAAAGCAAAGAGCGGTTGACAGGAAATTTCAAAACAGGGAGATTAAAAAAAATCTCCTTTCTCAAGAAAATATGTGAATGACTATGACAAGCATCACATTCTTCAAGCTTACACTTCAATTATGAACCCCAAGAAAAAACATGTGTGGAAAATCGAATTTGACAGGCTTCAACCACATATTGAACAACAAGCTAGATTTAATAGACTGGTCTTGTGGATGGTTATGTTTAAAGACAGGTTCGTATAGAATGACAACGTAAAAATGGAAAAAAAAATTGCATTCAAAAGTTTTTATAATATTTTCAAGGTGTCGAAAAAATATAATCCAGACGTATTAGCAGCTAATCAACGAATACCTGAAAGGTCACCATACAATTCTTCTCCCTCAACACCATATTCTTCACCATTTTCACCATGTCCATTAAATTCTTCACCAGATACCCGAAGAAACCTAAATGCCAACTTAGTTCTCAATAATGATGATGCTAATAAAAAAATTCCAGGATGAAATAGACCAAGACCGGCTAGGAAATTATCTCAAAAAGGAGAAACCTCTGATAGTTTTAACATGACGGAGTTCATGGAACATCAGAAGACCGTCGAGAAGCAAAGAGCGGTTGACAGGAAATTTCAAAATATGGAGATCAAATAAAGTAGTCTTTCTCAAGAAAAAATTATGAATAACTATGACAAGCATAACATTCTTCAAGTTGTCACTTCAGTTATGAACCCCCAACAAAAAACATGTGTGGCAAATTGAAATTTGACAGGCTTCAAGCATAGATTGAACAACAAGCTAGATTTAATAACAACCAAACTGGTGATGCTAATGAGGATGATGAGTTTAATGTAGTAGTACCTTTAGATAATTTATGTATTAATTTTAATTTTAGTTTGAAATTTTGTTGCATTCTACTTAATATTGATATTAAGTTGAAATGAAAAGTTTCTTAATTTGAAATGTTGTTGCATTCTACTTAATAATAAGTTTAACTCATTAATTTAATATTGAATAAACAAACTACAAACAAATTAACAATTAAATTTAAATGTTTAAACTGATACATAAAATAAAACTTACTAACTACTCTCACAGGCTCTTCCACACTCTGCCCAAATATTCTGTTAGAGCACTGCTCGGTCGAACTCTCAAGCGTTGCTATCTCAAGCTTGTTTGTCAAGTTTAGTTGATCAAAAATATATACTTGATTTGTAGTCTACTTATAACTATGTCTCAGATTATGATAGAATATGTAGTTGACCTTTAGACTTTACGGCGTTCACCAATTGAAGAAGAAGATCTACTGATGAGCTTGGAGGAACTTCATCAACAAAAGGTATGTGGAGCTTAAAACTTATCTATCACTCAGAAGTCTATCTTCTAATGAGACTAAGTCGTATAGCTATATATACTTTTACATTATACACATTTGATATTTCGATCTGAGTTTATCTCGCTTATCTATTTCTCGAAATATGTGTTGGAAGCTTTTTGCTTTAGCTATGTTCATCATATTCTTGACGAGTTTAGTTGGAAACAATTTATTTGTTGGAAACTAAATATGAAGTTAAAAGATGATCAAGTGAAAACTACCTTGAACATCTTATATGATTTGTGTGAGATATTCATTTGATGTTAGCTTCGGAAGTTTCGATCACTTGAAAATTACTTGAAGCTAGTGGAATGTGTGAGAGTACCATTTTCGTCTTTTAAGGTTTTTTCAATGATTTAAATGAGAGTTTAGAACAATTACCCATGTCCGGATGCAACACGGTATGCATACCTAGTATGCGAACTGTTTTGTAATGATTCAGGTCCGGAACTCTTGTTTGCGTACCTAGTATGCGAGCCGGTTTACCTGAGTTGGGTCCGGGACAGTTGTTCGCGAATCGGGTTTGCGAACGGCTTGACTAGGCCAAGGTCCGGAGCTGTTGTTCGCGTACCCAGTTGGCGAACTCAGTGGTTAAGTTCTAAAATCGGTTATGTATGATTCTTATACTCATGAACTAAAACATTTATGATTTAAGGAATGTAAATGAACTTTGAAAACCGTGGCTTAATGTTCATGAATTGATTCTTGTATAAGTACTTTGTACGATTACGAATCAATCCGATTTTGTTTCAATTTGTTAATATATATTTCTATGAGATAGTGAACAATTGAACAACTCTATTTAAAACACAATTAGATTCATTTGATTATCTTTCATGGTTGATTTATCATCATATTTTATCTAAAAGTGTTAGATGAATATGGTTAAGTTAAAAGTGTTCATATGGCTAACTTCGTTAACTGTTATTGAGCCAACTCAATATAAACGTTTAGGTACGGTTACCTGTATCTAAATATAAGTATATTTTATTTGTGTGTAACAAGCTAAGACCATCTAACAGTGGAGAAAAATTGCTTAATTTATAAGCAGACTCAGCTTGAACCTTAAATCAGGATTTCATCTAACGGTGAACATTGAATGCTTTGTTATTACGCTATCTTAGCTTTGATTGTAAACAACTCTGATTTAAAAGACTATATAAGGGAGATCTCTATCAATTGGAAAACCTAATCCTGACACTTTCTTGTGTACTAGTTGCAAACTAGAGTCGATTCTCCTTTAACCTAGGTTTTTCCAAAACCATATTAGGCAATGAGTTAAAGACTTCATTTGGGATTCGTGAAGCCAGATCTAACTATTTTCTCTGTAGTTGCGTATTCTGATCTTACTTGTTCTATCATATTGAGTTTTATCTTCTCTAAGATTTACTCGATATTTATCTCCGATAGGTAAGATATAAAAAGTAATCACAACAATTCTTCGTCTCAGACTCTTGTGATTCCGAAATAACTTTTTCTGTTAATCAGTTGGGTTATTGTGAGATAATTGATATTTCTAGTCTGCTCTTTGGGAGTATAGGACCGGATTATCAATTGTTTCCTGTTCACCTTGATTTATTAAAAGACGGAACAAAAACCGAATAAAGAACAAACATATCTGTGGGAGACAAATTTGTTTATAAGTCTTCGACTTTGGGTCGCAGCAACTCTTAGTTGTGGGTGAGATCAGCTAAGGGAATCAAGTGCGCAGAATCCGGAGTGGTTCTAGAGGCGTAAGGAACGCAACTGTACCTTAATCAGTGTGAGACTTGGTTAAGGCTCAACTACATTCCAGTCCGAAGTTAACTTGTAGTAGGCTAGTGTCTGTAGCAGCTTAATATAGTGTGGTGTTCAAAGCTGGACTAGGTCTCGGGGTTTTTCTGCATTTACGGTTTTCTCGTTAACAAAATTTCTGGTGTCTGTGTTATTTTTTTTCCCCATTATATTTGTTTATATATATATATAATTGAAATATCATAGGTTGTGCGTAGTTCAATCAGTTGATAAATCCGACCTTGTTTGTTGGATATAACTTGATTGACACTTGGGTATTGGTCTTTGGTACCGTCCAAGTTATTTCTCATATCAATCAGGCTCACGGATTTCTATCTATTTGATTTTCTGATTGTATTGAGAAATAGAGATAAAGCTCTTTGATATATTTCTTGATTGAGTCTCACTTTTAAGTTGGTGCTCTCAGAATTATATTGGAGTTTAGTCCATACAGATTGCCGAATGAATTATTGGGTGTGGTTGTTATACCCTCGCTTTTTCAGATCCACTCTCAGATTTTCTCTTAAACTGTCATACGGATTCTGCTTTCTGAATGTAATTAGTCATTTTCCCATAGTTTATTGCAGGCACGCCTCTTTTTGGTTGAATCTCATATATCAAATCTTCATCTTCATAATTAGTCCACTCCTTATCACAACGGTTTTCTTGAATTACCATGTTATTCAGAATTATGCAAGTGAGCATAGTCTTGTGTATTTCACGAGGGCAGCCTGCCATACCCAATGCATACAATTAAGACTATCTAGCATTCCCAGGAATCCCCTATCCTCATTCTCCCTTAATATTTGTTTAACATCTTCCTCGGTTGGTTTTCGTAAATATGTTAGACCAAAATGATTAATTATTACTTTGCAAAACAATGAAAGATTAGTGAATGAAGTTGTTTTGCTCATAATAAGGTATCATCGTTCGCATCCGCTGGTTTGCCATAACCTAGAATCCTTAAAGCTGAAGTAACTTTTTGTTCAGGACTATGATCTCTAATATCTAGTGCATCAAACTGACAACTAAATTGAGGTTCTACTCGACAAAGCTCATCAATAATCTTTTTCACCAGGTGCCGAGGCATGCGGAATCGACGTTGGAAATCTTGATCAGAAACACACAAAATTGGGAAGAAAATAATCGTGCATTAGCTTCTGGTGGTAAAATTCCCTCCCTTGATATGTATATCTCCTTGAGAATACTTCTTTTACCCTGGAACTCTAGGTATTTAGCCTGAATGTACGAGCATCAGAGTGTCAAATAGTTTCTTATCTTCATCTTACTCATCATCAAGTTGTTGCAACCTCTGTTGATGCATTTCTTGCTGTAATCTAAACCAATTCATAATAACATTTCTCTTTTCATTGGATCTCGCCATTTGATGATTATGAAATTTAAAACTGATTACAGACACAGAAATCGGTAAAACATATGTAGAAATAGGTGTGAGTAATTTGAAGAAGTACATGGGCGTATACATATGAACTAATAAAGCAAGGGGAAATAGTCGTTACAAAATAGCCGTTGAACGATATAGTGTCCACTGAGCGTTATAGTAACCATCGAGATATAGAAACCAAACCGCTACCGACATTCATATCATCACCTATGTTATAGTTAATAACTATCGATAGAAACTATATCGCTCAGTTGATTTCCCATAATAGCACAACTCATTAACCATGCCACCTGATATGTCAAATATATATATTTTATTTTATTTTTTGACCTTGTGCATAGAAGGCCTTATATGAGGTTTCCAAAAAATAACGCTAGATGTAGATATACCACTCTCATCATCGAGGTCTATGAGTTTCATCACTTTATCCGCAGGTGAAACCCCAATGAGAGATGGGAGTGTCCGCAGCTGTATCCACTGCACCAGTTTCAATTCATAAATCCTTTCCAAAAAGACACAAACCTTTACTCCCTCGGTGCATTCATGGCAGAGCTACAAGGATAAGCTTCAACCCCCAAACCCTTCCACTCTTCCCCAGTTTCAGAAACTCTTTCTCTACTAAATCAAAGAATGAGAAGAATTTCAATTGTAAGTCTACATTTTCTTCTGATTCTGACGATGGATTCTCATCAACTCCCTCCATTAACGACGACGATTTCATAGTCGTAAACTTTTACCGTTTTGTGTACATTGAAAACCCAGAAGAAGAAGTTGCTAAACAGCTTTTATTCTTACAAGATTTTGATATTCATGGCCGAATTTATATAAATGAACAAGGAATCAATGCTCAATTCAGTGGTCCAGTTAAAGATTCGTTAAGGTATGTTGATTGGTTAAAAAAAGATCCTAAATTTTCTGAAATTCTTGTTCAAATTTCTCCTTCTTTGGATAATAATCATGCTTTTCCTAAACTGAGATTGAGATATAAACCCTCATTGGTACAATATGAAGGAGGAATTTCACACTTGCCTATACTTGAATCATCTATGAGAGCAATTCCTTTAACACCAAATGAATGGAGAGAGAAGCTATTAGGAAATTTGAATGATTTTGATAGGAAAATTGTTTTGTTAGATGTGAGAAATGGGTATGAATGGGATATTGGTCATTTTAATGGTGCCAAAAAACCTCAAGTAGATTCTTTTAGAACAACTTCATTTGGGTTATCTGAATCTGAAAGTAGTACTGCTAATGTAAATGTTGATGATGATCCTTTATCTGGCGTTGACAAAGAAAAAACCGAAGTATTAATGTATTGTACGGGAGGGATTCGTTGTGATGTATATTCTACTATTCTTAGACAAAGAGGGTATAAAAATTTGTATACTCTAAAGGGAGGTGTATCTAATTATCTTCAGAAGGAAGGTTCTGATGGATGGATCGGTAATTTATTTGTTTTCGATTCACGTTTATCTCTTCCTCCTTCTGCGTACAATCCGGAGGCTTCTGCGAATGGAGTGGATCCCCAGCCTGATAATGATGCATTTGCGAGATGCTATATATGTGGGTTGCAGAGATTGAAGGATTTGAGGCACAGGAATTGTGCGAACCTTGATTGCAATATGTTAATATTGTCTTGTAACAATTGTGTTGAAGAGTTTAAAGGATGTTGTTGTTCAGATTGTATGTCTGCACCTCGAATTCGACCTGTTCTAACAGGGCCACAGAGGTATAAAAAATGGCATATCTATCGGGACGCAGAGTTACAAAAAGATTCAATTGCTCGAGGTTAGAAATTTTTGACTACCATTAGTATTATGCTGTGTGACAGAATGTAGTGTGTTAGCTTTGTTGAATACTTGTACTATCCATGTGTCATTAATATGCTTGAGCTCATTTGTTCTTTATGCTTATAAAAGCAATATTTTTACAACATGTTCCCTGAATTCCAAGTTTTTATTTTAAGGTAGTTATTCAGTAGCCCGTACATGTAGGTTTTTGATTAAACATCACCCATTTCTGAACATTAACATGACTTTTATCCCACCTTTGGCCGTCACTTGATTAACTATGAGAAACAACAATGGGTGTCTGAAATATTCTTTGAGTTCAGAGTAACACTTGAAAATTGTTACATTAGGACGAAGAGAAAGAACACATAAAAATAGATCTGAAAGTGCCCAATTGTACACAGGTCAATTAGTTTTCTGCTTTTGGAAAATATGCTTATTCCATCTCCATTAGTAACTTGCTTTTTTATACTGGCATGTATTCCAGATTATCCAGGACATTCAGCCGCCGTCTAATATTCTTATACATGAGCTTCAAGGGCTGGATTTAAGCTTGACTCTGGCTTTTAACCTGATATAAGACGAGTCGAATATGGTGTTGATTCTATAATACTCCAAGATTTTCTTTCAAAATTGTATGGAACCACATTGGCTTTCCATTTACTGTCGTCAAGGAATTGGATTACTTCTCTATTGAGCATGTGTACCAGGAGACTAGCATGGCAGTTGGTCAAGGAGTTGGATTACTTCTCTATTGAGCATGTGTACCAGGAGACTAACACAGCAGTTGATAATTTGCCCCAGCACCTAACTCTTTTGCCAAATAAAATACTACAAATGCAACAATTAAATGTTTTCGCTTTTTGTAGTGGTTTTGGATCCCATCAACACCCTTGTAGTGGTTTTGGATCCCATCAACACCCTCACTCGCATCTTATGATGCTCTATTCCTTGAGCTGAATGGGCAAGTTTTATCGCTCCGAAGTGATGAATTCCAAGCATCTTACAGAAAAGTTTGGAATCCAAGTTGAAGCAGGTTGTGACCTCCCCTTGCATCTGATAGCCAAAAATCTAGAATCACTCTCCGCTGTCCAACGACTCTTTGAACTCCATCTAATAGTGAATTTTCCGCTTTGAAGAAAAACACAGCTCCTACCATAATCCTATAATGGCATTAACTTTGCGCAAAACCAAAAAATATGTCGAGGAGGTCAATGACCTTTGCCAGGTTTCATAGAATGTACTAGAATGCACTATAATAGCATTTTGGGCGCTCAAAACCAAACACCGGGTGCCCAAATCGAAGTGCTAATATATTTTACTTATTTTTTCTCCAGTTTAGTACTTTTTTTTCAAGCAGACTTTGATTCGTAAAGGTCTCCGTCTTCCTAAAACCCTTGTTACAGATTAGTGAAATTCTAAATTTTAAAGAAAGCATAAAAATCCAGTGATGGCGTCGGAGGAGTTAAACGGACGTCCTTTAAGTTTTGATGCCCTAAAGTTGAAAGAAACAGCTATCAGCACTGATCAAAGCACTGTGATGGGTAGTGATGCTGGTGAAGAAGATGGTGCGAAGGTAACGTGTTTCACTGAGGATATGAATAATACTACTTTTCATATTCAAATCATAAAGCTTCATAAACAGGTAAACATACTAATTTTACTTATTCGATTTGTTACTGATTCAGCTTATGAGATTTTTTCTGTAATTATTCTAGATGGATTGTGAAACTGTGATAGGTTTTCTAGGTTTAAGTGCGCGTATGTAATTTTTAAGAGCTGAGATAATTAAGTGTTTTATTTGTGTGAATCTTAAAGTTGTTGGGTGTTTTCAGATCTTAATTTAATTATATAAGCATACCATGATTGTATTTTACACACTGGAGTGCACAAATCCGATTCCCATTGGGCAGATTAGTATTACGTTTAATTATCAGAGTTTAAATGTTGTGCAAAACCCTTTTGAGGTGTTAAATTACCATGGGTTGGAGAATTGGAGTTGTCGTTTCCACACATAAGCCTGTACCCACTAAAGCCAAGCACTTCATTTGCTCTAGGTGCAACTTCATTTGAAAATGGTTGCCATAATGTTCACATGGTCAAACTTCAGTAACTTCATCTTTTTCTACAAATGTCAATGTCGATTGGCAGCCCTTGCACCACAATCTTCACACTGAAAGCTTAGGTGGCCAAGCTGTACATTTGTTACTCAGCTGACTCTTGCTTTTGGGTCTTCCTTCGTGTTTTTTTCCCCCACCAATCAGGGAGAGTGTTCAGCATTATGCTCTCTTCATTGTCTTACAAAAGTTGTTTTGGTTATTTTGACAAGGTTGTGTTGTGATAGTAGATAAATAGATTGAAAGAAAAATTAACATCAACTTCTATCTTCTCAATTAAAGTTTTATTGAAGTCATTATACTCAATAGCCACCACTATTGGCATCAAATAGAGTAAAATTGAGTAGATCTGTAAGATTTTGATTATGTGAAGGACTAAGGAAAGCATCACAATTAGAACTTTGGGATCAATATGAGTTAGGTTCTAGTTCCATCCTTTTCTTGTTTTATATCTATTTACAGATGATTTGTCTATACCAAGCGAAATATAGGAAGTTGAGGGATTCCCACTAACCTAAAGGGGTTTAGGTTAATGCTAATTTCAAGGTATTTAGTTATGTTGATAGTTGGTTTGGTCATCCACATTATTTCAAGGAAGTTGGATAATGCACATTTCATAGTTGGTCGTCCACATTATTTCTTGAGTGAAGAACATTTTTCTTGGGTAGTCTTGATTGGCAGCTGATGAATGGAATCTAGTCATTAGGTTGAGTGGTCAAATACATATAATTTGTTGATTGGTATATTATTGACAATGCGTCTAATTATTGTTAAAAGAAAGTAAGTTAATTAGCACGTGTTTATACATTTGATGTGGGTATATTGTTTGGGACATGGGCCCAAAGCAAAGATTGCTTCCGACGTTTGAAACTGTTACTCCTGGTTTGAGTTTCTTTGTAATTTCTGTTTTGGGGTCTAATTCCAAAGATTGCCTTAAGAAGAAGGTTGGAAGAAGAGTGTCAATCTAAAATCAGAACCTAGGTTCTACAGGGTAAAATATTATTATCTTATTCATTTCATCTTTTGTATACATGTACTTGAATTCATTCATCTATTCATTTGAGGCTTTTATATGTCACTGAAGGTCTTCTTATGATTTCAAATTATTACTTATATACTAAATTCAGGATTCTTACTTCTCTTAATTCCTGATCATATTAGTCATTTGTATGAACTGCAGATATACGCATGGATTGGCTGCAACTCAGCTAAATTTGGTCATTTATATGCAGCTGCCCCTACTAGACCTGTGAGTTGGCAATTTCTGTAGTCTTTGCATGTTTCTGGCTTACAGGTTTATGCCTTTGTTATTCTTTATTTGCAGTTTAATGATATGTTGTTTGATTAAAACACAGAGTAATACAGTGAGTGTGACTTCCATTCTTGGAGGTGCTTCAGATAACACCGGCTCAAGCATTGCTCGCCGCTTAGGTATTTCTTACATTTTTGAAGTCAATAAGCTTTGCTCATAGGGTCGTAGTCTCACCCCCCAATGCTGATGCTAAAACTGATCTCTATTGTAGCTCTGAAGTGCGGTCTGAACATAATTTTGGCTTGCAATATCCCTAAGAACAGCCCATTGCTTGAGGTCTCTCCCTCCCTCCCTCTCACTTTTCACTGTCCATAGCCACTAATGCTAATATTTTGATTTTTTACTTTTCAGGCTGATGCTGAGAAAATACTCGTGCAAAAGCTAATAAATCTGGGATACACAAGACCAAAAACTAGTCTTCCAGCTTCCATGGTTGGTGTTCACTAGCTTCACTGTTTTTGTAAACTTACCTCATATCTAATCTACTTGTAAGGTGGGAGAGGACCGTTGTACAATGAACAATGTAGTTTTAATGACTGCATCCAAAATGGAGGTATACAGAAATTGACAAACACAATCATACTAACTGGATACTGTTGTGGATTGCTCTTCTTTGTTTATGCAAATATGGCTTTAGTATCCCTTCATGTGAATTGATTATTTAAATTTCATTTATTATATTATTAGTACAACCTCTGTATAAAAATATCTTGGGGACCACAAAAAAATATTCTTATATCAGATGGAGGTCTAATTTTTTTTTTTTTTTTAAGGTAATGTATTGAATCAAAAAGTTACAGGAGGCTATTTTGTCTGTCGGCTGCTCTTATCTTAATTGTAGAAACTATGATATGAGAAACTTCCAACAAATTGTTTTCCTCATAATGTGAACACAACATTAGAACTTTGGAATCATAAACTAAAGCATCATGAATAAAAGATGGCATTTGTCTCCAGTGTTGCTCGTGGTACCCCTGATTTCTTGTTTGTTTTGCCAATTTATCTGCTACCTTGTTACTACTTCTATGGTTGAAAGAAAAACCCAAAAAAGATTCGCATGACATCAAAACCCTCTTAGCTTCAGAGATTATGGCATGGTTTCTCCATTGAATTGAGTTTGTCTGACCTTGCGCAAATTCAATTACCCCCTTGCAATCTCCTTTGATCCAAAAGTTCTGACAGTTCATGCTAGCCGCCCACCTCGCTGCTTCAAGTAGAGTCGGAGTTTCTGCCTCTTCAGCGCTGGAAGCATAGGAGGTCCCAGATCCAGCTTGGATAGATGTGTCTGTTTCAGAGCGAAGAATATATATATATATACCTCCAAGGTACGCCTACCTTGAATGTATACATATACAAGTGCTGGTATAACTCGTGAATTACCATAAGTTACGAATACTTCTAGGATGTAAAACAACACAAAGGAAGATAGCAAGAAGATGCAGGATGCTGGTACCAAAGGAATTGTTGAGTTTTATGATAATCCTGTTACCATATCTTGTTACTTTGCTCAACAACATGAAGGGACAAAACCGGTTCAGATGACTGCTGATTTGGTTGGAAATCTCATGAAAGACTTTGGAGTTGTGTTTGATCAATTATCAGCGGCTAAGAAGGATCTTGAGCATCTTAGAACTGAGTTGGGAAAATCAACGAATGATCTTGGTTCTCTCAAATATCAAGTAGCTGACTACATATGAGTTATAATGTTCTTATTTTTGTTTTCGTTTATGTACTAGGAAACTTCTTGTGAGGATTAATCCTTGTGTTCGAGAAGGATAACTAGGGTTTGGTATAGCAAATATTGTGATTAGACAAGCTATTTCCAACGATTTTCATCTTGCATGTTTTTATATTTATTTATTTAAATTCTAGAGTTTTTGGAAGATGAACTTGCAGTATATAATCATTATTGGTTTAATTATTGCAAAGTCTTATGAGACATACGTGTCCTTTACTTTATGTGAATTGAACTGATATCTCATATATGCTCAAAAATTAAATCTATTATGTTTTTTGAACTAAAAATTAAACAAACTTTTTGAGAAATATTTCGCAGTATTGATATACTTGTGTTCACACTATTGTGTTATTACTGCACTATACACTCCATAAGATTTTCTTATGTTGAGTCATACCGATTAAAATTATCTCATTGTTCGTAACTGGCTCGTAACTGGCTTTGAGATTAATTTAATTCGATGTTCCGGATACAAATCCATGTGATTTATTAATGTCCGAAAAAATCCTTCTTTTTCATCAAAGTAAGGCCACTCATGTTGTTCTCTTGGGAATGACTTGTGCTTACTTGTTATATCTTTGTAGGGTGTGTGGCTGTGGAATTTACAGGGGATGCTTGTATCTTAAATCTCCTAGATGAGCGTTAAGTATTTTTGTACTATGTGATATCATCTATGTTGATACATGAAAATAATTATCCCTTAGCAGGGCTAGGGACTAGGGAGCCCCTAAAGGGGAGGCAAACCCAACATGAAATATGGGGACTTGAGGACTAAGACCCAAGTCCGCTAAGAAGTATCCATAAGGAGAAAAGGATAAGGAGGGAATTAAGGGGAAAGGAAGAGGTTGTATTAGAAAGTGAGTGGCATTAGTAGTAATTAAGGAGGTTTAGGACATGTTGCATGATGTCATAAAAGGAAGGGCTTTTGGGAAAGTCTATAAAAGGAGGTACAAAGTACAATGGAAGGTAAGTTCTCTCTCATACCATTCCTAGAAAGTGTGGTCATTTGGTGTAGCTAGAACGGGTAAAACCAAAATCAAATTCACCCCTCAACATTTGGCGACCACACCCGGAGGCGTGCCTAGCTCACCATGACTCACCCAGTAAGCACTAGCTCAGGCGCGCTAGACAACCAGCTGATCGACCAGCCGCCCAGCTGGGAAGGCGAGAGAGTGAGAATAGTGTCAAACCCAATCACACAAGGAAGAAAATCGGATGCCGCACAAGAGAAAGACAAACAGACAACAACAGGGGACGTACCTCCCATGCGGTGCAGGAAATGCAGAGCGAACTTGACGATCACGTCCGCAGAGAGCGAGAACTGAGGAAATTGTTGAGAACTGCCGAAGACGAGCAGAACACCAAAGAGGCAAAGAGAAACATGGGAGGGGAGGAGGAAGGGCCTATGGTCATGTCGCAAGAAGCAATGGCTAAATACATAGAAGCAGATTACTGAGTGGTAAAGCACGACAACTATGACTTCATGACTTGCCCATACTCCTCCGAGGTCGCAGACTACCAATATCCGGAAGATTATACCTCGCCAAAATTCAAAGTATACAATGGACAAGGGAATGCACGGGAACACCTTAGTCGATTCTTATCTGCCATGAATGATCGAGTGGCCGACGGAAAATTATGTTTGAGGGAATTCCCAAAGTCAGCTCGTGGTCGACTATGTCTACCCTTTTCCTCAGAAAATTTTATTCAGCCAAAAGGAAGATCACAACCATAGACCTGAGCAGATGTTGTCAACGCGTGGGAGAAGAAATAGGAAAACCCATCACCCGGTTTTGCCTCTTCGCCTTAGACTACCACGGGGACATCAAGGAAGAAGCACTGGTAGAAATCTATGTACGCAGGATGACACCTCCCTTTAAGAGAAGCCTAGTCAACTTTCGATTTCCAACCTTTGTAGAACTGGAAGAAGTAACGGCAAGAATCTCCGACTGCGTGGATGAATCTAACACAAATTACACATGGCGCAATACAGTCAACTCTGTGTCGACTGCTCCAAGAAACACCCGTGCTAATAACAACCAAGAGGGATGGAATACTCAGGCGAACCAAACCTCCAACCGAGAAGGCGCCAGGGACCAGCAGCGAGCATATCCACCTCCTCTATCGTGCAGTAAAGAACAGATTATTGGACTACTTGAGCAATGACAAACAAAGAAGTCCAACTACCTCCGACAAAAGCAGATCTCAGCGTTATCGATGAAAATAACGCCAGATATTGTCACTTCCACCAAAAGATACAACACCCCACAGTCGATGCTTCAACCTCCGAAGGATCTTTCAAAGAAAGCTCGAACTAGGCGAAATCGAAATGGACAACCCAGAAGGTGACAAGCCAATTCAACATCAAGTCATGATACTCGCCCATGAACCAAGCGGGGGCATATGGCGGCCTTGGGAAGATAACAATGACGAAGTATGCGAAGTCAACATGGAAAACCCCGCGTTCGAGAACACAGATGGTGTGGCTAGTAAGTTTGCCAAGACAGTACTCGCACAACAGTTCTTTGACTCACTAGGATTCAACGAAAATCAGATCAATGAGGCGTCCAAGGCAATAGAAGCAATTGCAGCAAGGAGACCTTATGACCCCATTCCTAAAGGAGCGATTGTGTTCACTGAAGAGGATATCTGTTATCCAGTAGAGCATCTCAGGCGTCTGTATCTGACCGTTCACATCAACAAGCAGTCTTTAAAGAGGGCCTTTGTAGATGGGGGCGCGTCCCTGAATATGATTTCTATGCACACACTCGACATCCTGGGGGTGCAGCGATCCGCCATCAGGATGCGGACTACTACAGTAAGAGGGATCGGTGGACACACACAGATGACCATCGGGATCGTGAACTTGGTAATGAAGGTTGGACCCATTCGGGCGCTTATGCCATTTTATGTTTTGGAAGACGATAATACATTCCATGTGCTGTTAGGACAAGGGTGGCTGCTTAATCACAAGGTCATATCCTCAACTTACCATCAGTGCGTCAAGACTAATATCGAGGGGAGGCAATATCGGATACCCGCAACATGCAACCCTTTCGACCCATAGGAAGCATACATGGCAGACGCAGTTTTCTACGAAGCACCAAAAGAAGCAGAGGAGATACCTGATGCACAGCTCACACCACTACCCAAATGGGAAGAAGAAGAGGAGGTGAGACCAGCTAAATCCGTTTTCAACCCCTCTAGAATGGTGTTCCCGGCGGAAAGAAAAAGGAAGCAAGAAGAGCAGCCAAGGTTTCAGCGATTCTCAAAACCAGATGGGGGCATGTGTACCGGTTATAACAATTAGCTGGGGGGATGACTGCAACTATACAAGACTGCGTCATGTCATCAATCGACGAAGAAGCAGATGCCCCCTTAGAAAGTGATACCCATGGTTTAAGCGAGTTACCTTTTGGAGAGATTGACGACGAGGACCTTCAAAGTCAGTACGCGGAAGTAACGCGAACAATGCCAGGAGAGCGGACACCTGAGGACCTCACCATGGACAGCATCGAGGAAATCAACATCGGAACTGAAGAGGACAAGCGACCCATTATGATTGGAAATAACCTGGGCAGAGAAGAGAAAGAAGCGTTGATCGAGCTGCTCAGGGAATACAAGGATGTCTTTGCCTTCGACTATGATGAAATGTTGGGACTGGATAGAAACCTCGTCGCCCATAATCTAAGTGTGTCACCCGAGTTCAAACCAATAAAGCAAAGGAGCCGTGAATTCCCAAGAGCTATGGCCCTAGCCATAAAAGAAGAAGTAGAGCGCCCATTGAAAGCTAAATTCATCAAGCCTATCCAGCACCCAACCTGGCTCGCGAACATCGTACCCGTGACAAAGAAGAATGGAAAAATCTGATGCTGCATGGACTATAGGCACCCATAGACGGCTACGTGATACTAATAACACTCAGACAACTAATTAACTTACAGAGGCGCTAAATCAAACGCCGCCCTCCATTTACAGAAAAAGAAGGGAGGGAGTAGGTGCGTTTCACACAACATGCTCCATCTAAACCAAAAAAAGGAGGGAAGAGGCGCATTTCCCATACGCCCAAACGCCGCCCTCCGTTTATAAAAAAAAAAAAGGAGGGGGGGGAGTAGGCGCGTTTCACCCCAACCAACACCGAAGATTGTAGTAGACGTTCGTTCTCCATTTATTGGGTTTGCGGGAGCTGGTATTCCAGGTAGCACGGGAGGGAGGCTCTCTTGGGTTTTAAGGAAAACGTTATGAGATAGATATCCATTTTTATGGAGAGGTTATTAACATATTTATATTCGTAGCCACGCTTTTCGTCTTATTTACTGTAGTTGTGAGTATGTTACTTTTTGAATTTTTCTTTTTTTTTTCTTTTTTTTTCGAGAACCTGACAATCATCTTTCAATTATATGATGCTTCGGGAAAAAAAAAATCTCAATATATGAGTCAATTGTTTTTCCAATTACAAATAATTCAAAGGAAGAAACATATAAACATGTACATGGTAAAAAGAAAAAAAAGAAAATGCTGAAAATTATGAGAATATAACTCTTCGATAACAAGAAAACCTCTTCTTCATCAAATCTTAATAATCAAAGAATTAATTATTTTTTTTTCTTCACGAGCCACATTTGTTATGCATCTTCTATAGTCTTTTACTTCAACCGTACGAGTTCTTGAAACCATTGCTGATATTGTGACTCTATTGCTTCTAGATCTGGTTCCAGTTTAATGTCTCAATCCTTGTGGATAATACTCAACTTGAAATATCTTTGTTAGCTTAAGGGCTAGTTTCTTAATAACTTCCCATACCTTTTGAATTAGATGGAGAAAATGAAAAGATGCTCATATTTATATAGCACCACCAATGGGTGAGAAAATATTTTCCTTGAACGAAATACTTGCACCGAATCAAGAAACACCACCTTACAAAATCCAACCGTTTATAGTTCTCCATGGTCAGCAGGTATTGTCAGTCATAGATTGTGTTACAACTGTTAGAGCATTCCCTAAGGACGATTTCCCACTGCCCAACATCGATATGACGGTAGACGCGACGGGAGGTATCAGCTATTGCATGTCCGTGTACTCCCTTTGGCCGTTGATACTTGAGTGCGAACTCGGATAGTTGCAGCAGCCAATGCGCGGTTCTCCTCGTCAAGACAGGCTTGGAAGCCAAGTATGCTATTGGGTTCGCCGCGGCTCACGATTGTCTCGTGTGTTAGCAAGTAAGGTCGTAGCTTCTGTGAGGCATAGATGAGAGCTAGGCATGCTTGTTCAACGCGCGAATATCTGAGTTCCACATCACATAGAACCCGGCCTACATAATAGATAGGTGACAGCTGGTCGCCTCCCATATCCTGTGCCAATACGGCTCCGATCGCTAAGTTGGCGGACGCCGTGTACAAGTATAATGGGATCCCTTTGACGGGTAGTCTCAATATCTGTGGGCTAACAAGGCACTGTTTGAGTTTTTGGAATGCCGCACATTGTATCTCTCCCCATGTGAACACGACGTTTTTCCTTAGTAACGGCAGAAATGCGGATAGCAGTTGGGCGAGCCCTGGTATGAAATGTTGTATGTACGATATCCTTCCAATAAATGCCTGCAGTTCTTTGGTGTTTGTTGGTGGGGACATAGTTGCAATGGCGTCGACTTTATCTGAGTATACTTGGATCCCTTCACTAGTCACCACAAACCCTAAGAATTTCCCTGATGTTACTCCAAAAACGTTTAAAAGTACAAGCCTCTCTTACCCTCCCTCTCTCAAAAAAAGGAGGGGGAGCACAAGGAATAAACACGCCCAAGGATACAAAAGGACTTGGGCGTACCACAAGCCTCTCCTATCCTCCTACGCCGAACCATACAGATAATATAGCAAGCACCAGAGTCTCCACAAAAAGGGGAGAAAAACATCTATTAAAAAGAGGAGAGAAAAAAAAAAAAAAAAAAAAAAAAAAAAAAACAGACACGTAACAAACAAAGCGAGCACATAAAATAAATAAGCACAAATCAACCCTCTTCAGTCGGCAATCAACGCACGGTAACGGGAAATATCCACGTCCAAAGTCTCCACCAGCAAACGCGTCTCCTCACACTGAACATTGGCCAGAGCTAAGGCCTGATCGGCTTCATCCACCAGTTTGTGGATGTCCTGCATGATTTTATCCTTGGCTTTTGCCCTGCGCGCGAATGAAAAAGTTTCTTCATGTTCATCATAATCCTTAAGCGCCTTGTCCTGACGAATCATCCTAAGTGTCCACAACATACCCACTTCCTCTCTTAACACCAGCAAGCACGCTAATTTGTCCCGAAGATAAGACAGAGATACGAGTGCAGAAACAGCTACCACAGTCAGGGTATAACCGTGGATCCGCGGAGTTCCCTGATCAGAGACATGAAGACGACAATCGGTTATCACGCGATCTATGGTGGTCATCATTATCATAGACTCCATGAATAATGAATTAGCCGCATGACGAGCAGTGACCGCGTCATCTAACGCACGTTGAACTTCGAGCGATACACGCCCGGATAGATCGGCCTCCCGAGCAGTTTGGTATGCTGCATACTGCTCATCAAACTTGGCGCGCATAGAATTCCTGTTTGTTACTCTCTGATCCCGAAGCGCCTCGATCTCAGCCTTCACTAGCAGCAACCGAGCTAATTCATGATGTTTAAATAACGGCATAGATAACACGGGGATGGGTGCTAAAGTTTACACATAACCATGAAGAGAATGAGCCATCTAAACGAGGTATCGACGATAGAGGAGTGCTCGAGATAGAAGTTAAAGATGAAAAGTGACCGAACCAGAAACTGTAGATCACCTATATATAAGAAAAACGGCGTCACTAATAACACTATAACCTCCCGTACTATCCGGTGCATGACGTGATATGTGGAAGCATACAACAGGGGCTTCAAGGAGGCACTAGGAAAAGGTGATTGGCCATTGTCGAAGAGAGGAGGTTTATGATAGAAAATAAGTTGATTACTGGGTCATTTAACAATTGACCCAATAGTCAGGGGACTAATGTTGATACATGAAAATAATTATCCCTTAGTAGGGCTATGGAGCCCCTAAAGGGGAGGCAAACCCAACATGAAATACGGGGACTTAGGGACTAAGGCCCAAGTCCGCTAAGAAGTATCCAAAAGGAGAAAAGGATAAGGAGGGAATTAAGGTAAAAGGAAGAGGTTGTATTAGAAAGGGAGTGGCATCAGTAGTAATTAAGGAGGTTTAGGACATGTGGCATGATGTCATAAAAGGAAGGGCTTTTGGGAAAGTCTATAAAAGGAGGTACAAAATACAATGGAAGGTAAGTTCTCTCTCATACCATTCCTTGAAAGTGTGGTCATTTGGTGTAGCTAGGAAGGGTAGAACCAAAATCAGATTCACCCCTCAACAATCTACATAAAAATTGATATGCAATTCCTTTAAGTCTTGAAGTATCTTTTGGTTGAATTCATTATGATCCCATGATTTTCGTACCTTTGCCAATTTTTATTGACAAAAAGGGGGAGAATTAATTAGTAGTTTCGCACTACATACATACGGTTTACGGATCATTATGTAAGGGGGGGTGAGTCAATATCTACAGGTTTCACCTATTATGCAAAAGATGTAAGTATTGATTAGGGGGGGGGACATATCACCGTAGTATTACTTCAAAGTCGTGATACAATTGAACTTTGGATAAGATAATAATACTATGTTTCTGTATAACGACGATTGAAAATAATTTGTTTTCAAAGTTGTTATCGCTACGGATCTTCAACAACAACGATGCTGAGTTGAATACGTTCAAAATCATTGCAACTTAAAGAAACGAAGAATTCAAGGAGTTGAAGAAACCAAGGAAATCAAGCATGATGGATTCAAGGAGTTTTTGAAGCTTTATTTTTTAATCCACATGTATTGATAGTTTTGTCACTAAAATTGACAAAGGGGGAGATTGTTAGAGCATTGCTCGGCCGAACTCACAAGTGTTGCTATATCAAGCTTTTTGTCAAACTTAGTTGATCAAAACTATATCTTGATTTCTAGTCTACAATTAGTCAAGTCTCGGATTAGGATAGAAGTGTGTAGTTGAGAATCGGACATCACTGCGTCATACCGTTTGAAGGATTAGATCAACCAAAGCGTTTGGAGAACTTCTTCAACAAAAGGTAAGTGAAGACTGAACCACCCATTTCTCAAGTTATATTCATCTTTCTATCTATGAGACGTTGTTGCATGACTAATTAGACTATTGCAAGCATAACAAAAATTTCAAGTTAAGTTTATCTTGGTAATTAGTTCTCAAAATATATGACTAAGCTTAATGAACATTTGTTCATACTTAATGAATTTTGGTTAAGAACAATTTATTGTTCATAATCTAAATCATGATTCAAGATTATCATTCGAAAATAGTCTGGAACAGTGATATGTGTCATTGATGTTATTTGGGAATGTTTCGAATTGATTTATAGAAAATATAGAACTACTGCAAATCTTGATACAGGAAAGTATGCATACCAGTTCACATACTGGAGAAAACTGTTAGTGGTAATTATATAAATATCCCTTGTTTTGATGGGCTTCACAAATACCCTTATCACATAATAAATATACCCCTCTCCATCTATAAGCCCATCAGGGGTCCATTAACATTTATTTTGTTTCCATATTCACCCTTCCTCTTTTAATACGGTTTTAAAGAAAATTGTTTCTTTATTTTCATTTTTTTCAGATCTAAACTTTTTTCTCCTTCTCTCCCTAGAACACCACCACCATCACCACCGAAGCTTCTGCAACTACCACCACCAACTCCGTCGCCGCCATCGCCACCACCACATCCTCCACTATTTATTGCAGATATATCATTAGTTACAAAAACTGGTGAAGGATGAATGAGAAAATAATCTTCAAAACCTAATTTCGAGAATTAGATCATTAGATTCAATTTGATTTCAACTCAATCCGGCTCGAATCACCTAAAATTGATGATAACAATGTTAATTCTTAAAGAACTGTATATATTAATTGGGAAGAGATGATGAAAATCATCATCAGTAATTGGATTTGTATATTCAATCATCAAAACGAATTAAAAGGTAAGTTTTATCTCTGATTTTCATTGTAATTAGTGTCGATTATTAATCTTTAAATTTCAGAATGTAAAGGAGAAGAATTAAAAAGATAAATCTAAGATATACAGAAGATAAATTTTTTGGCTAATTTGTTGATTTACACATAGATTTTTGCAACCTGTGCTTAACAATCTCTATGTGCTGGTGGTGGTTACCGGGAGATGGTGGTGGTGGTGATTACTTCCTACTTCCTAAGAGAAAACGTATACAAATGATGGTGTTGGTGGTGATTTTATGAGTTAGGTATGTCACTACAGTTTATTATCTATTACTTTTCGCCACTCTGTTAACTGTTGGGCATGGTGATTTGCTCCCTAGTCTACACCAGAAGTGATATTTGACGTTTTTTACATGATTCATATAGATATTTAAGTTTTGCATGTTTGATTTATTGAAGATCAAGACTGGTTTCAGTACTGGTGGTACTGGATGTTTTGTAGTGGTGCGGTGGTGATTGTAGAAGGTGTAGTTGCAGTAAAGGTAGTAGAGGTCTTCAGTTTTTATAGATCAACTACAGTTGTTGATCCCATTTATGGGAACAACTCCTATTTGTTGACAGCATTTCCTTGGATTAGTATAGTCATGTTTGCTAAAAAAAAAAAAAAATTCCTTGTAAAGATCTTCAAATGTTGAATTTGTAGTGCAATGCTAGCATGACTGACTCCACGTCAGATGGTGCGTGTTCGAATCACGCCAAGTTCACTCATTAGTATATGTAATTTTTGTGTGTGTGTCAAATTTTGGTTGTTGCAGGCCAAAGATGGTTGTTGCAGAGATTTTTGATTCACTGCTCTAACACGAAAGGGATTGTTATGTTGAAGTTGATTCACTACAGCTTTTTTTGCATCTTTTTTAGATTTCATACTAGTTGGATGTTTCTTTTTTTATGCTTTTTGGTTTGTACTTGTTATGTTTGTAATGACATACATTCTGATTTATTTCTATGAATGTTATTCTTGTGTTTCTTAAGGATATGTCAGTTTGTAGGTTCCAGGTTTATTTTTTTTACATGAAGCAAACTTATATAAATGGTGTCAACTCCAACTGTTGATCCCACTTAAATGGATCAACTTTGGTTGTTGATCCCACTTAAAAGGATAGACTTTGGTTGTTGACATTATAATCTGGAAACATTGTTCCTGGGTTCCACCTTTTTGGGTCAACCTCCATTGTTGACCACATTCACTGGGATCAACTTCGATTATTGACACACACAAAAAAACTGGAATATGTATTAGTAAAGTTATTTTTGAACTTTTAATTTTTGGATCAACTTCGGTTGTTGAAACAAATGGTGGCGGCGGTGACGATGGTGGCAGCAGCAGCGGTGACATCATCTGTTAGAGCATAGCTCGTTGAACCCACCAAGCGTTGGTGTGTCAAGTTTGGTTGTCATATTTAGTGAATCAAAACTCATCTAAGAGTCGCTTGATTATGTACTAGAGACAACTTCGTTTAGGTTAGACTAGAAAGTCTAGGAATGTTGAGACGGAGAAGTATTACTCGAAGACCTGAAGAACTAGAAGAAGTAACGAGCTACAACGACGACATCATCCTTCCTCTTGAGGTTAGTAATATTGATTTGAACTGTTTCATTCCTAACGTATCTTTCAAGTCGTGTTATATTGAAAACATAACTGCGAAGCTGTGTATTGGATATATTACTCTAGTAGTGTGACATGATCACATGATCATAGTATTAGGGAATTAGACTACGAAGTATAACGCTTATATTTTGAACTTCGTAGATATGACATCGACATAATCTTATGAATGCTGTTATGATTATGTGAATGGATAATGTTGAAGATTTCATCCTAGGTTACAATGTTTTACATTTGTTTAAAGGAAGTACATTCATGAACTTGTTTTATGAATCGAAAGGGAAATCGCTAGGCTTATTGGTACGGCTATTCATTGCAAATCTTTGGATTACCAATATGTGTGAGATGGTAGAACCGATCGTAACTTTGTTATGTATCTTTGTACAACTAATCACAATGCCTGACCTATGATTTGGTATGACTAGTTTTGATTAATTAGTGTAACCGATCCTAAGTAATCACATGAGATGGTATGATCGATATTTGTAATTGGTGTGACCGATCCTAGTAATTGGTGTGACCGATCACAGAGAGTTGTGTAATCGATCCTTGTAATTGGTGTAACCGGTCTTAGTAATTGGTGTAACCGATCCTGGTAATTGGTGTAACCGATCCTAGTGACTGGTGTGACCGATCACAAGCAATACCAAGAGTATATGGTAACCGGTCCTGGTAATTGATGTAACCGATCCTGGTAATTGATGTAACCGGTCCTGGTAACTTGTGTGACCGATCACAAGTGTTTCCATATTAAGGTATAACCGATCCTAGTGATTGGTAGAACCGATTGAACCCATGGATGTGATTTGATATTTGATCAATCACATAGTAGTCTTGGAATACATGTGAATAAATTCTAAACTTGTTTGGAAGTGTGGTAAAACCGATTCCAAGAATGTAAATATGAAAAATGATTTATAGTGAAAAGATGTCAACATACTTTGAACACGGACAGTAACTCTTATCATTTATTGTTCAAAGATATTCCTTAGTACTCAAGGAAATCTTGTATCGAAATAAATTAAGAATCTTTTAATTAAGGTTTTTAGTTATATATGCTTTTAATTACCAGCAATTAAATGCATATCTCTAGAGAATAAAAAATTAGTAATGTGCAATTACTAATTGGAGATTTTCTATTGAGAGATTTCAAAAAATATTGGACAAGCATTTACTGGAATTATGAAAAACCGAATCTTCCCATCCATTGCATATCTTGAGAAAATTTTCGGTTTTGGAAATTCCTTGGTGTCCAAACTTCCTTGGTCTATAAATACCTAAGTTTGCATTTCTAGCAAACTATCCTAAGAGCCATGCAAACTTCATCTTTTTGTTGTTTCTGGTGGAGCCGTCTATTCAGAGAGGAAAGTACTCTAATTAGGCGAAATCTCTTACGACCGCTCGTTTAAAGACTTTCGTGGGATCAAGAAGCTCTACGAGTACCGTCGGTGGGAAACTATAAAATTGCAGTGTTATTAGTTTTCGATTGATTTGATTGACCAACGGTTGTTGAAACTTTGATTGCACCTAGTTTGTTTATTCTTGAGAATCTTCTCTTCTGATATAAGATTCACTCAAACTAGATCGAAGTATCGACGGGAACTTTAGAAGTGTTTGTATATCTAAATATATCTTGTGATAATCCATTGTTAACAGACTCTATTCTGTGCGTGATTGATCACAAGAGATTCAAGTGGTGTTGTGCAGGTTTTAATTGAAGATTAAAGAAGATTTGAAGACGAAGAAGATTTTTTATTGGTTTCTCATATCTTTGTGTTGCACAAACCTTGATCGACTGGGATCCAACTAGAATCGGATTTATTCGGTTGATAGTTGCGTGAGATCGGTATTCACAATATATCTCTTTGATATTTATTTGGATTGAGTGCGAATCTAAACTTGTCTACTTTTTGTAGTTAATGGATAGATTGATCCAACCAGGCAAAGGAGTTTATTAGCTTAAACGGAAGAGCCTTTGCATATGAATACCCCCACCCGGAACTATATATTATTAGTTCTGGTTCTAATTTAGCAACAGATCATTGATGTTGCTAAATTTTTGCAACAGAAAAAAA
>JAJJMB010017781.1:2559152-2654801 GCA_023531105.1 Papaver atlanticum | reverse complement strand
AAAAGAGGTCAAGTCTTCGTTGACCTGGTCAAAATCCATTTCCCCCCACATTTACCTCCTGCAATTACCCAGTTCCCCATATTCATCATTTCCACAGATATACGAACCATAATGTCATTCATTCATTCAATGGACATACCAAACTGTATTAATTATGAAAAAAGGATTCTTCAATTGAAGTTGAACAAAAAGTATGAGTGTTTGATACAAATATATGCTAAGTATCACAGCAAACTAGTGTACACATAGAAACTTACTTAGTTCCTAAGTTCAGTTCATAGAAACTTCCAAAATTCCTAAGTTCTTACAATATCACCAGAGTACTGCTTTTTGACTTAAGACCAAATACCTGCATAATAACCAATTTGATGTTTCAGTATGAAGCTTGCAGATGAATACTACCACTGCCAGTAATTTCCTCAACTTCGATGGACTGCACATTGCAAAATACTAAAACAGTCACGCTTCGAGACTAAAAAACCTATAATATAATAATGCATTGTATCTAAAGTTGACTAGAAAGCACGAAGGAGAAATTGAAGTGAGAAGATTTTAAGTAGAAGTATAGCCCAATTAAAAGGATTTTCAATTGAAGTTCCTCAACAATAGAGTTTTCAAGTAAACCATAAAGTTGGCCACTAAAAGAACAAAAAGTTTAAGAGGTCTAATTGTGAAAGGATACATGTCTGCTAGTAAACATAGCTTTAACACAATAGTAACAGTGCAAATGAACAACTAACTGTCCAGTTGACCAGCAACTAGGAAGTTTCTGAGGGTTATCTGAATGTCAAGAAAGCCAAATAATCATGTGTACGACCTTTTAATTTGATATAATGTTTTGTTACTTTCCTCGCTTTTCAATATTAAAAGCTTGTGGAAGTTTACTCTTGCTAATGGTGTTCTTTTCTTCTAACAAGTATCTGTATGCAAAATTTATATTATAGAGGGACTTTTAAAGATCATGAACAATTTGGTGTGCTTCTAGAACACTCATGCACGATTAATATATGCGTAACCATACATAGAGGGACTAATAAAAATTTTAGAAGCAACAGAATAGATCATATATCAAAGAAAATGTACCTTCTAGAAGAAATGTTTTGCACTGATAGGTGTGTCCCGTTGTATAGCTTATGCATCCTAAAGACGAAATCATGCCATTTGAAGTTCTGAAGAATCACCACCTGGAGAAATAAAGTATAAACCAAACAAACACATAGGGATGGCAAGTATTTCATACGGCAGGGAGTAAATTGCTTAAGAGATTAGTGAAGGATAATTAGGTTAGTGATATTTAACTACCTCAAGATTTCCATTACAAGAGTCAGCATCAGGTGTTATCTTCATGCCTCCACCAAACAACTTCGCATTGCCTACGCAGAGGGATGTTACTTGAGGAATTAGTTCCCAGTCGCCCCCATTGACCTAGAATGTTTAAGTTTAAAGCATTTATCGCATTCAATAAAATCTTCTAGTCAAATGGAATCAGACCACCAGAAAGTTCCATGTGTAAATAGCTAATTTAGAGCATCATACACTGACCTTAATCCTGAGATCCTGATTACTGTGCCCCATGAAGCCCCTCAATGCACCAATGACATAGCAAAGGTTCCCAAATTGCTTGTACTTCGATGTATAATATCAAACCTTTGCACTCCTACAGACTTCCACAAAACAGTACGGGTGAGATGTTCAGCAAATATAGCTTCCTCAACTTGATCAAGGAAGATGGCCTTACAGGTGAACATCAGCAACATTTAGGAAGTAATGAGGTGATCCACTTCCACCACTAACATCCCCAATATCTATTCTAGTCCTTAAACCTGCAAACACAGTACTATAGATGTTAAAAACGAAAAACAATATACGCATAACGATTCTTTATGAAAGCTTATACAACATTTTGTCTGGTCAAGAATGAAAGCACATAATTTCTCATACTATTATAACAGAGAAGATCAAAGGTGAAATACCTCTGGATATTAGTTGTACGGCTTCATGCGGGTCATTTTTCCTGATAAAAATAAACCATAAAGATTCTTATCACTTGACGAACAAGGGCTAATTGCCAATTATTCATACCAAATAAAGATCATGACCTGAAACGGGCTTTCCTGCCCAGAAAAAGCCATTTACAACCTGCCAGAATCCAAGCAAAAGCATGATCAGAATTAAGAAGTCTAAGATTTGTAAACAGATTTGTAAATATTTCTAGTTTCTATGACCAAGTCCAGGTCATAGCTGAGTGTGCCATCACAACAAAACTTACGAATTCATTTAGTATCATACAACACACTGTAATAACCTACAGGAGAAGAAAATAAATGAAATGAACCTCGTGAAGAGTACCATCCCCTCCCGTATATCCTGCATACAATGCGAGGCAACAAACCCCCTTAAGAAGAAAAGTAAAAAAGATGAAACAAAAAGAACAATTCTGAAGCTCATTCAAATCCTAGTATCACAAATTATAGGTCAAATAAAAAATAGAAAATTTCTCACCTCCCTTGTAATGTCAATGACATGACAAGCAGCCGAGGTCATCTGCTCAAACAAGTAGAAATTACTGAAAGTGTTAGAACAAAATAATCACTCAATTCAACTAGCCTAATTACGACCTCTCCAAATAACCACCAATTTCACACTAATTATACTAGTGAAATGAAATTCATTCTGATTAAAACCCATATCTTGAATTTCAAACTAAATTCTGATTCTACAACTCAAACCCAATACCCAGATTCAGTATACCAAAACAACAAAACTCTAATTTTAGAATTTGAACAGAAACCCATTGATTAAAAATGAAATTTCTGGATCCACAAAGTTAGAGAAGAAGGTTACACTTCGATGTTGACCAAGATGAGTCCTTAAATAAGGCAACAATTTCTTCCATTCCTTACCAGTTCTTCCATTAGTACCTACAATCCAAATTCAATCAATTGAGAATAAAAATACAATCTTTATACATCAAAATACATTTATAGTAGACAGAGAATCGAATAGAGAGACATAAAAAAGAGAACCTTTAGGATTGACAACGAACACAAGATCGCCTTAGTAGTACTTCTTTTCTGAGACATACTACTTCTATAATCAAAAGAAAGATCTGAAGACGAAGATGAACAAGAGATTGAGTAACAATCAGTTCTATTAGTATTGATTGTAAACAATGGTTTAGCCATTGTTACTGTGCTTATCTTATAAACCATCACCATTGATTAAATAGCAGATTCACAGATAGCAGATTCACATATGAAACCCCAAAATCGATAAACTCGAAAAACTGAAATCAAAATCCCTAAAATTGAAAATTGCAGATTCACAGATGAAACCCTAGAAATCGATAAACTTAAATGAAACACTAGAAATCGATAAGCTTAAACTTAAATCCATCAACTGAAGAAAAAAATATTTACAGGAGAAACCCTAGAAATCAAAATCTCTAAACCCTATAAACTAAAACGAAAGGATGAGGCGAACGATTATACCTGGTTTTTGATTTCAGTGGTTTGGTTTTAGAGATGAAATTTTTCACGCAGAGTTGGGGGGGAGATGAAAGTGCAGAGATGGAGAGGAGATGAAAGAGTGTGGCGGATAAAAATGAGATGGAGTTCATCTCGATAAGCCAGGACATAGGTTAACTTGGGCCGAAGGGTGGAAAAAAAGAAAGGAGGGCTTGACCGCAGTTTGACTTGGGTGTATTTACTAGACCTAGTGTTCCCGACCACACGCGCACTTCGCACGCTTGAACACACCGCTGTTGCTATTCGCAACCTACCATTCGCGGTTACGAAATTAGAAACGCCATCCTGCGTTGCGAAAAATTTGCAACAGTAAATTAGCAACGACGCTAGTATTGTTGCTAATTTGAGTTGCTAATCCCTTAAAATGGTGTAGTGTTAGTACTCAAGGAGATCCTGTTCCGAAATAAATTAAGAATCTTTTAATTAAGGTTATTAGTTTTATATGCTTTAATTACCAGCAATTAAATGCATATCTCTAGAGAATAAAAATTAGTAATGTGCATTTACTAATTGGAGATTTTCTATTGAGAGATTTCGGGAAATATTGGACAAAGCATTTACTGGAATTATGAAAACCGAATGGGCATTTATTGCATATCTTGAGAATACTTTCGGTTTTGGAAATTCCTTGGTGTTCCAAACATCCTTGGTCTATAAATACCTAAGTTTGCGTTTCTAGCAAACTATCCTAAGAGCCATGCAAACTTCATCTTTTTGTTGTTTCTGGTGGAGTCGTCTAATCGGAGAGAAAAGTACCCTAATTAGGCGAAATCTCTTACGACCGCTCGTTTAAAGACTTTCGTGGGATCAAGAAGCTCTACGAGTACCGTTGGTGGGAAACTAGATAATTTCAGTGTTATTAGTTTTAGATTGATTTGATTGACTAACGGTTGTTGAAACTTTGATTGCACCTAGTTTGTTTATTCTTGAGAATCTTCTCTTCTGATATCAGATTCACTCAAACTATATCGAAGTATCGACGGGATCTTTAGAACTATTTGTAGATCTAAAGAATCTTGTGATAATCTATTATTAACATATTCCGTTCTGTGCGTGATTGATCACAAGAGATTCAAGTGGTGTTGTGCAGGTTTTAATTGAAGATTAAAGAAGATTTGAAGACGAAGAAGATTTCTTATTGGTTTTTGATATCTTTGTGTTGCACAAACCTTGATCGGCTTGGATCCAACTAGAATCGAATTTATTCGATTGATAGTTGTGTGAGATTGGTATTCACAATATATCTCTTTGAGATTTATTTGGATTGAGTGCGAATCTAAACTTGACTACTTTTGTAGTTATTGGATAAATTGATCTAACCAGGCAAAGGAGTTTATTAGCTCAAACGGAAGAGCCCTTGCATATGACTTGAGATATCTTATCTTAAAGAATCAATAGAGTTGTTACCAAACAGATTTGTTGTTTCTTTACTGTTTAAAATACGATCCAAAGGAATTATTCCAGTGCGTGCACTCATCGAAGTTGGAAGTGCAGGGATACTGAGAAAACTAAGTGAACTAGGGGTAGTTGCTTGGTCTCAACTATACGAAGTTGGTTTAGATTTTGTATAACGGCTTAATTTTGAGAGTATTCAATTCTGGACTAGGTCCCGGGTTTTTTCTGCATTTGCGGTTTCCTCGTTAACAAAATCTTGCTGTGTCTTTTACTTTTCTATTTCCGCAATTATAATTAGTAGTAAAATACACAAACGTTAACTCTGCTTTACTTGATAGTGATCCTATAGAGTTTAGTTAAGTCCGAACCTATTATCAAGTAATCACACTTTGGTTGTCGTATTGTCTCGATCTCGTATCCATAGACAATCACACAAAATGTGAATACCGATTTGTAGTATTGTATCGACTTTGTCCATAGACAATCACTTTCGGTAAGAGGATTTATAGGTGGATAAATTAAATATTATGGTATATTTGGGTACCCTCGTCTTTTCAATTGGTATTAGTGTGGGCAAACAAGAAAAGATCTAACAATTTGTGTTTGGTGCGATCCAACCTATAAGAATTGAATCTAATGTATGATTCAATTAATGTTATGCAAGAGTATGAATACTCAAATGTTGAAGATGTTACTACTTCGTTAACTTATGACCCAGGAGTTACGAAAGCATCTGAGTCTATCTCTGATGGAAAGGAAGATGCTGATAAAGAGTTGGTAAAACTCCTAAAGCCTATAAGATCTCTGTCTACAAGGATGCTAATATTAAAGACAGAGTCAAATCTTCTCAAGCAAGATATCAGAGAAAAGGACATTCAACTAGATATTCTAGCCAAAGAGAATATGGATCTCACGGTCAAAGTAGAAGCC
Organism: Papaver atlanticum; assembly: GCA_023531105.1. NCBI lineage: Eukaryota > Viridiplantae > Streptophyta > Magnoliopsida > Ranunculales > Papaveraceae > Papaver > Papaver atlanticum. Next base: position 2,648,949 of record JAJJMB010017781.1, on the reverse strand, counting down.
CTTGGTAAATCTCTTACTCAAGATCAAGAGATTCATCCCATGACTCCGACTAATGAATCTGTTATAATTTCTTCTGATGAAGAAACCAAAAGTCCTTGTTCGACTTTTACGAATTGTGATAACAAAACTTGTTTGATCACATCTTAAACAGATCATGATGATGGTAGTCTGCCTAACTACATCAAGTCAGAAGAGAATGAGAAACCATCTTCTACATCTACTGATGATCAAACGAAATCTTGTCCAAAGGAAACTTTGAACCGATTCCGTGAGAAAGATCTTAAGGAATACAACTTTCAGTCACTTGACAAGAAACTTATACTTCTTCAAAATACTGTGGTTAAAGTATTGAAAGAAGTTTCTTGTCTTAAAAAACTGAAAGATCATTCCTCAGTAGAAAGACAGAATATACCCCAAACTGATAAGATCAACTCAAAAGAATCATAAGTAAGAGTTGATAATCACTTCTGGAAAAAGGTTCCTCCTCACTCATGTCGAAACAGTCTTTGTTTACATGAAGAATGATTCCAGAAGAAAGGGAAAGAAAAATTCTCTGCCAAAGGAAACAATCAGGGAAGATTTCCGATAAATTTTTCAGATAATCATACTGATGTGCATAACAAGGAAATCCTTAGAATGAGAAAATCTTATGAAAATCTCATTGACAGAATTAAGAGAGATTTATCTATCTCTGAAAATTCTCACATTAGTATAGTTTCTCCTCATGATCATACCTTTAGATCAAGGAAGGATCATCTTCTTGGAAGAAAATACTTTGGGAAAAAAATTCCAAAGAGAAACATGAACTATGTTTCCGATACTAGTTGTAAGCAAGAAAAGGCTTACTCCAATACAACCTAGTTGTATGGAGATTGTTCACTCTCATCCTAGTTCGTGTTCATAACTTTTGGGATGAGAAAGCACATAATACGAGAGCACAATTTTTTGTTTGTGTTTTTATCAGAAAAAATCTTTGACATTTTCTGGGTAGCTGCGAATCCAATTCTTGTCTAAAAATTGTTCATGTTTATCATGATCTTCCAAAAATAGGTGTTATTTGAAATTTTCGAATTTTAATAAACCTTTCAGCATGGTAAACTCGGACCTAGGAAACAAAATATATTCTTTATATATTTTCGGAATTTCCTTTGTATTTTCGGTCCGAAAGTTGTCTCTTCTTAAGAGAAACTTTCTCTTGCTTGTATTGAGAAACCCTGACTAATTCTTATTTAAGTCCCTGAGCATGCCTCCAATAACTCGCAGTATTAAAAAGACAAATAAGGAGGAAGCTCAAAAGGTTAAGGATTGTCAAGGAATTAATACAGAAAGGAAGAAGAAGATCATATCGAAAATCATGTCTGATTATGATACTGATAGTTCTACTGGATCCCAAGATGAGTCATGTATGTTGGCTTACAACCTTCAAGATCCGACAAAAACCAAGTGGATACATTCTGATAGTATGATTAACTATATCTATGGTTTTGAAGAACTAATAACCAATCTCATAATGACGGTTTAGCTCAAGGATAAGATTGAGGAAACTAAAGCTGATATTGCATACATGAAGGTTCAAGTTGAAAAGCTTGAAAAATAGGAAGTGGTTGCAGACAAGTCTCTTGAGACATGCTTCAAAAGTTTTAACACTGAAGAAACCTCAGTGAACAATAAGATCACCACTAGAGATTAAGTTATCTGCTGTAATACTTAATCCAAGAAAATAGACATCAATTTTTGATTTATTTCGATTATTGTATAAGGTCTATTTTTGAATAAAACTATTATTATTTATGAATAAAATTATTATCTAATAATTTTTCTTGTGATAGTTTCCGATTACATAGCCTATGCTTGAATGTCTATATTTTTGATATGTGTTTTCGGATTATGGGATGTCTGATTTTGGTTTTTATAACCTTAATATTCGATCTCATATGATGTGAACCCTTATGGTTTGTGTGACTTTTTGATTTAGCAGGATTAAGTTCTGGCTCATGTTGGTAGGCTTTATCAAAGGATCATAAGGTGTTCCGATTGAAACTCATATGTGAAAAGTCACAATATGTTGAATCAATTTTTGTTTACATGAGTTGTGTTTAGCATAAACATATGTGTTTCGGGTTTTCAACTTTTGCTATTGGCACGCATTAGTTAAAAACCGATTCAACCTTTCTCTGGTAAAGGTTGCTCTTGTTGTTGTTCTTTTGTTCTCGTGAGAGGATGACAACATACTGGGGGAGAGTTCTTTTGTGAACTTGCGCTTAATGATATATCTTTCTAGGGAGAAGAGGATGCGGAATCTAAGGTAACGAATTTGTTAGTTAATCATTTTCCTGTTTAAGAAAAGCCTGTTTATATTGCATATATTTTGCTTTTGCTTAACAAAATTTCGGTACAATTGATATATTCCATTATGATGTGTATGGATGTGTGTGTGTGATTCAATTGTTTTCGGTTAAGAAAAACTGTGTCAATTTATTTGGCTTATTGTTTGGTATCAAGTGTTTTTGCTTAACGAAATTTCGGTGCAATTGCGGTGCTATAATGTCTATGTTTGTTTCAATTGCTTTCGGTTAAGAAAATAATTGTGCAAGTCAATTTATTTGGTTTGTATGTATTGTTTATATCTTAACAAAATACGGGATCATTTGTTTAGTCCAATTCGATTTCGGATAAGAGAAACTAAGTTAATTCTGATCATAGTTAGACTTATCAAATTGTAGGATTCGGTTATTCAAGTCTAATCGAATGCCTTGACAAGAAAAACTAGTTAACTAACCTAGTGCTTGTCTTTTCTAAAGAGAAAGGTCTAAGTTATTTTCTGAATAATTAGAACCTGATGAGAGAAATAAAGTTAATTCTGATCTTTATTTTGGTCTTATCGAAATAAGCGATTGTATGTGTACAATCGGTTTAACAAGGGAACTAAGTTTCTTAGTCAATTTGTTAAACCATTAGGGAAAATTGCTTCGGGAAATAGTTTTCCTTGATAACATATTAAAACTAAATTACTTGTAGTTTCGATTTTAATATTGGTTGTCTAAAAGTGGTATGTGAAACCTTCGTGCTTAACTCTTATAGGTTGTTTACAAGTCTTTTAGATTTGTAAGATCCTTTTGGTTTGACCTGTATTTGATCAAACCTTTGTCATTTTGTGACAAAAAGGGGGAGAAATATATGGAGTAAAAAAGTGATTTGCAATTACTAAGGAAAGGGCAATTGTTCTTAAACGTTATATCTAACGAAAGAGTAAAGCATTGACTAAGGTGGAGAAACATATCATATTGATGTGTAGTCATTCTGTACTACAAAAGTGGAATAACAAAGATGTTCGGATTGAATATCTACCTATCCTACCTTTAGGGGGAGTATAAGCTTTGTTATTCAGATGTCAACAGCGGCATTTATTAATTGAATATATGCAGGTTATTGTGATGTTGAAACTTGGAATCAAGTGTATGTATAATGAATTTTGGTAATTTGTTTATCCATATGTATTAAGAGTTTTGTCACTAAAATTGACAAAGGGGTAGATTGTTAGAGCATAGCTCGGTTGAACCCACCAAGCGTTGGTATGTAAAGTTTGGTTGTCATATTTTAATGAATCAAAACTCATCTAAGAGTCGCTTGAGACATACAAGTATTACTCGAAGACCTGAAGAACTAGAAGAAGTAATGAGCTACAACGACGACATCATCCTTCCTCTTGAGGTTAGTAATATTGACTTGAACTGTTTCATTCCTAACGTATCTTTCAAGTTGTGTTATATTGAAAACATCACTGCGAAGCTATGTATTGGATATATTACTCTAGTAGTGAGACATGATCACATGATCATAGTATTAGGGAATTAGACTACGAAGTATAACGCTTATCTTTTGAACTTCGTAGATATGACATCGACATAATCTTATGAATGCTGTTATGATTATGTGAATGGGTAATGGTGAAGATTTCATCATAGGAAACAATGTTTTACATTTGTTTAAAGGAAGTACATTCATGAACTTTTTTTATGAATCGAAGGGGAAATCGCTAGGCTTATTGGTATGGATATTCATTGCAAATCTTTGGATTACCAATATGTATGAGATGGTAGAACCGATCGTAACTTTGTTATGTATCTTGGTACAACTAATCACAATGGCTGACCTATGATTTGGTATGACTAGTTTTGATTAATTAGTGTAACCGATCCTAAGTAATCACCTGAGATGGTATGATCGATATTTGTAATTGGTGTGACCGATCCTAGTAATTGGTGTGACCGATCACAGAGAGTCGATCCTTGTAATTGGTATAACCGGTCCTAGTAATTGGTGTAACTGATCCTGGTAATTGGTGTAACCGATCCTAGTGACTGGTGTGACCGATCACAAGCAATACCATGAGTATATGGTAACCGGTCCTGGTAATTGATGAAACCGATCCTGGTAATTGATGTAACCGGCCCTGGTAACTTGTGTGATCGATCACAAGTGTTTCCATATTAGGGTATAACCGATTCCAGTGATTGGTAGAACCGATTGAACCAATGGATATGATTTGATATTTAATCAATCACATAGTAGTCTTGGAATACAGGTGAATCAATTCTAAACTTGTTTGGAAGTGTGGTAAAACCGATTCCAAGAATGTAAATATGAAAGATGATTTACAGAGAAAAGATGTCAACCTACTTTGAACACGGACAATAACTCTTATAATTTATTGTTCAAAGATATTCCTTAGTACTCAATGAGATCCTGTACCGAAATAAATTAAGAGTCTTTTAATTAAGGTTTTTATTTATATATGCTTTTAATTACTAGCAATTAAATGCATATCTCTAGAGAATAAAAATCAGTAATGTGCATTTACTAATTGGAGATTTTCTATTGAGAGATTTCGGAAAATATTGGACAAGCATTTACTGGAATTATGAAAACCGAATCTTGTCATTCATTGCATATCTTGAGAATATTTTCGGTTTTGGATATTTCTTGGTGTCCAAACTTCCTTGGTCTATAAATACCTAAGTTTGCATTTCTAGCAAACTATCCTAAGAGTCAGGCAAACTTCATCCTTTTGTTGTTTTTGGTGGAGCCGTCTATTCGGATAGGAAAGTACCCTAATTAGGAGAAATCTCTTACGACCGCTCGTTTAAAGACTTCTGTGGGATCAAGAAGCTCTACGAGTACCGTTGGTGGGAAACTAGATAATTTCAGTGTTATTAGTTTTCGATTGATTTGATTGACTAACGGTTGTTGAAACTTTGATTGCACCTAGTTTGTTTATTCTTGAGAATCTTCTCTTCTGATATCAGATTCACTCAAACTATATCGAAGTATCGACGGGATCTTTAGAACTGTTTGTAGATCTAAAGACATCTTGTGATAATCCATTGTTAACAGACTCTGTTCTTTGCGTGATTGATCACAAGAGATTCAAGTGGTGTTGTGATGTGTTTTGTAGTTGTTGTAAAAAGTGATAAGTAGAGTTCGTTCAACTCGGGCTTGTGAAGGATTTTCGAAAATTAAATTAAGTTGATTCAACAATAATAAGAAAATACCGAGGCTCTGGATTCCACCATTGACCAATTAAGTAATAAATTCTAATCATTATTCATGCAATTTTTTCTTTTAAAGTGATTCTAATATTTTGCCTTTAATAGATTTTTGAAGTAATAATTGTAAGCACGAAGCATGAAACATCAAAAATATTAAAACCAAGCATGTCCCATCAAAACACTTCACAACTACTCAATAAAAACCAATTTTTCTTTTAAGTTCTATGCAAATAATCATGTAAAATAATTGCAATAAATTATTAAAATAGAACTATACCACTTTTCATGGAACAATGGCTTCCTCCGTCGCCTCGGCTAAGGGGTTTAGCTCCTCATATCAATCACTTGCTCAAAGTACATATTTATAGCTCAAAAGTTGATTAAAAGAGTAAAAGAATACACTGTAGTCGCTGAAGGTCTAAAACAGTAGACAGAATCGTCGGTAAAGATCTTCTGTGACTTCAAGAAACTGCTTATAAACGATACTCAGCTGCTGCTGTTGAACTACGATATTCGTCTGCGACGGTTCAGTGAGGGTCGTATGTTCTTCTTCTTCTTCTCCGGCAGCAGCAGCATCAGCAGAACTCGGTTTCCTGCAAGTTGATTTTTTCGGCTCTGTGGTGTTCTAAACTTCCCCTAAAGTCTTGGTTACCTTCCTAGGACTCGTACCCACTCTTTTATACATCATAGGGCAACTAAAAATCGAGAAATTCCTTCTTTTCTTCGGTCCAAAGTTCTAAATTTTCTTTCTCTTTTTTTTTTCTCTTCTACACGTCTCTAGAAGTGATATTAACGGTTAGATGGTAGAATCAAATCACTAGGATATTTCTCTCAACTTCTTCACGTTTGTTTCTAAAAATAAACCATAAAATTTCCGTAATTTACCGTGATATTATTTATCCCTGTTTTGCCGAGATATGCTTGGAAGATTGATTTATTTGCGTATCTAAAACCCTTACCACTCCTGTTTGACTGAACCAGGCCCAATCCATTCTATCCAGCAAGAAAATTAGACGAAAATCTCTCCCAAATCCGGTCCATAAAAATCTTCAGGCGAGAAAAAATTTCTGTCCGCCAAAACCGTGTTCAAAAAATGGTGTCCCCCTATCCAATCCCGGTCTGTGCTTAGCAGCTGCCTGGAAATGGGTTACCCCTTATCCAAAATGAGAGTCCGAGTAGCAAATGTCCTCCCAGGTGCCTTTAACAACTTTTTGAGCCAATTTCACCGCAAAAGCCTATTTCTCCAAAAACACCTACAAAGAGATAAAATATCAAAATTAGTACAAAAATGGGTACTAACAGTATACACAATAGAGATGAAAATAGACACATAAATGCGTCTATCATGTTGTGCAGGTTTTAATTGAAGATTAAAGAAGATTTGAAGACGAAGAAGATTTCGTATTGGTTTCTGATATCTTTGTGTTGCGCAACCTTGATCGGCTGGGATCCAACTATAATCGGATTTATTTGATTGATAGTTGCGTGATATCGGTATTCACAATATATCTCTTTGAGATTTATTTGGATTGAGTGCGAATCTAAACTTGACTACTTTTGTAGTTATTGGATAGATTGATCTAACCATGCAAAGGAGTTTATTAGCTTAAACGAAAGAGCCTTTGCATATGAATTGAGATATCTTATCTTAAAGAATCAATAGAGTTGTTACCAAACAGATTTGTTGTTCCTTTACTGTTTGGAATACGATCTAAAGGAATTGTTCCAGTGCGTGCACTCATCGAAGTCGGAAGCGCAGGGATACTGAGGAAACTAAGTGAACTAGGGGTAGTTGCTTGGTCTCAACTATACGAAGTTGGTTTAGATTTTGTATAGTAGCTTAATTCTTAGAGTATTCAATTTTGGACTAGGTCCCGGGGTTTTTCTGCATTTGCGGTTTCCTCGTTAACAAAATCTTGCCATGTCTTTTACTTTTCTATTACCGCAATTATAATTGTTTATTATAATTAGAAGTAAAATACACAAACGTTAACTCCGCTTTACTTGATAGTGATCCTATAGAGTTTGGTTAAGTCCGAACTTTTTATCAAGTAATCACACTTTGGTTGTCGTATTGTCTCGATCTCATATCCATAGACAATCACACAAAGTGTGAATACTGATTTGTAGTATTGTCTCGACTTTGTCCATAGACAATCACTTTCGGTAAGAGGACTTATAGGTGGATAAATAAAAGATTGTGGTGTATTTGGGTACCCTCTTCTTTTCACTTGGAACTCTCTGTGATGCTACAGTAGCAAAAAAAATTAAATTTTTGTATTGTGTTAGTTATTTTTGTTTTTTTAGTAATCTTGTACTGTTGTGTTTAGTCCTAGTAGCTTATACATAGTTTTTACATGCATCATTATGTTTAGGAGTTGGTGGAAGCATCTAAAATACAAAAAAAAAAAAAAAAAAAAAAATGTCCGTATTTTGGACCGGTGTTAGGGATGACAAATCATCACATAAATCAATTAGAGAACTTGCGCATGAGCATGCTTCACGGTATGAGCTTCCAAAAGACCGTGATGTTAATATCTATAGGGATTATTACCAATCTTTTCAAGGTTCTGATTTTCCTTACACAGACCCTAATGGCTATTCACACATGTACCAATCTACACAATGGGAAGTAGAATTTTTTTGTGCTCCCCCGACCCCTTGTATGCAATCTGTAATGGAAAATCTCAAACTCCTCGGACAGAATAATGCTGGACTTGAATTGAAAGCATTGCATGTTGATCCATATCATTTAAATTGCTCCCTTGATCAAGGCGACATAAGCATGAACACAAATAAAGTTTTGAAAGAGATGTTAAGTATGTGGACCAGCAAAGAAAATATGGATTGCAATAGCTATGAGCAGCAAAATTTGATTGTTGACATGCGCCCTGATTCTTCTTATGTTCAAAATAATATCAACATGGAAACTAACAGAATTTTGAAAGAAATGTTGATGAGACAGATTGAGAACAATAATCATCATATCGACCATGAGCATGAAATGTTTGTTTCCTCCGGTGAGCTTAATCCTGAATATAGTGTCTCATGTCCTACTGTTCCAAATATTAGCGAATATTTACCTAATTTAGAGGAAGATATATGGGAAATGGACACTAATAGTTTATATGGGGTAAGATTTTCATGTTTTCATTATGTTGATGATGATGATGATATGGTATTAGAAAAGGTTGTTAATTATGAATACAGAATGTCAGAGTGTTGCAACTCTGACACGGTAGACAACATTGTAGACACCTCCGCTGCTAATGATTCCTTTAATCTTCATACATCTCAGACTTTATATATGCATAAAACTGACGCTGATTTGGGGATTGTACAATTGTTCCGTGGAGAAGAACATGACACACAACTTGTGTCTGACTTAGGGAAGGCTGAATTATCTGCTGACACTAATAATCATATGCATAAAAACAACTTTGACGTGTATGATTCCCTACCCATGTCACAATATGATGTCTCTTATGATTTTCCAATGCATGGAACTATTTTTTTTGATGATGACGATTCTGAATTGGGACTTGATGATTTTATTCAATGACTGTGAGCATGATACTGCATTACTTGTTTCTGACTGGGGGAAAACTAGATTGCGTAGTGATAGTTTTGTGCCTAAAAATGAATACAACTTAGACGCATATGATTCCCTGCCTAAGTCACAAACTGATATTCTTCCGTCCAATCTAGGTTTGGTTTGCCACAAAATTTTAAAACCAACTATTCTAAGAGTACCTATTCTAGGATTGGAACTGTGTGCCTCTCAAGTCCTTTTGGACTATTTTGAAGCTAAATATAATACATTTGGGGAGCCACAGTTGGAATGTTTGTCTCTGCCCGTCCCTAACAAAGTCCATTTTGAGTTGGACCTTGTGCATGATGCACACCTAACATTGCTAGATTTTGTGTCCAAAAACACATCTATTGAAAATTTCAGGTTTGGGGGTAGCTCATTTGTATCTGCGGTCTTACTTACCTTGTCATGTTATATATGCTTGAGGCTGTCGATATTTCTGCATGTCGTTTTCCTCAACTCTTTAGATTGTTGATCTATGGTGAATCTTTCTTACATTCTGTTCTGAGTCAGTTTGAGTCTTTGTACTTTGTATCCTTTTTTGGTTACTACTGTGGTACATATGTTAATCTAATGGTATTACAACAACTAATAAAAGAATTCTTACTTGGACCAGTCATTGAGATCTGGTAATCTCTTTCCTTTTCTCTACTCAGCATGATTCTCATGGTATGTTGCAGTTATAATTTTGTTTATCTTTTGAAACATTGAGGACAATGTTTAGTCTAGGTTTGGGGGTGAAGAGTAGACAACATGTCGTTGTCATTGTGCCATAATTGAAACTGAACTCTGCCACTGATTTTTTTTTAAGTGCTGGAATCATTGTGTGCTACTTTGAACTTGTACCTTTGAAAGCTAGATTGCTATATCCAACTGTTGTGAACAAAATTTGAGATGCATGTGTCACATTTCATGGAATTTGAGCTCATATTTTATCCTTGAACTTTGTGGGTATGTTCTAAGAAAACCCTCACGAGACTACAACTCGTCCACTAGGGACACCTAGTGGTTTAAAGGCTTCTTGCATTATCTAAATGCAATCGAGAGACCAGCGACAGTGGTATAGTTAGGATTTCCTTAGTTTTTGTTTTACTTGAGGACAAGTAAAATTCAGGTTTGGGGGTATTTGATAGGTGCCAAATAGAGCATAATTATATAACATTTTTATTGGCAGTTATCTCTTTTTTTTTGCTTTAATTTCCCATTTAATAACATATCTTGTATTTTATCGTTTTCGATTAAATTTATCTGTACTGAGTTATTTTTGTGATTTTAGGTAGTTGAATAAAGCTTGGCCTTTAAAGAGGCGAAAGGAGCAGACAATGGATGGCTAGTCTTCTACAAAGTTATGAAGGTGTAAAAGAAGTGTCAACCCAAGAAGCTACCACAAACTGTTGTCGCTCTCATACACCGAGCATAGAAGAAGATAAAGAGCGTGATCAGAAATGTACTGCCGGAAGTGGAAATGTCGCACCGCGATGCAAAGGAGCTGTTAGCTGAAGCGTGTGCAGAATTGAAATTAACAACTCAATGGAACAAACAATGGTGGTCAAGAATTATCAATGGTACAAAGTGTTTTAGTTCACATTTTAAGATAAGGAGGTCAATAGATTTCACCCTTGGACACCTAAGCAAGGTACACATGCCCAACTGAAAAAGTGGGGGTCTAACAACCACACCCAATATTTCGTTTAGGCAATCTGTATGGACAAACTCCAATATAAATCCAAGAAAATCAACTAGACAGTCAGACTCAATCAATGGAAATATATCCAAGAGTTGTATCTCTGTTCCTCAATGTAATCAACAAATCAAACAGATAGAATCCGTGAGCCTGATTATTATGAGAAATAACTTGAATGGTACCAAAGACCAATGTTCAAGTGTCAATCAATTTATATCAACAACCAAAGGTTGGATTATCTAATTGATTGAACTACGCATAACCTGTGATATTTCAATCATATAAACAAATATAATGCGGAAAAGAAATAACACAGACACCAGAAATTTTGTTAACAAGGAAACCGTAAATGCAGAAAACCCCGGAACCTAGTCCAGATTTGAACACCACACTGTATTAAGCCGCTACAGACACTAGCCCACTACAAGTTAACTTCGGACTGGAATGTAGTTGAGCCCTAACCAATCTCACACTGATTAAGTTACAGTCGCGTTCCTTACGCCTCTGAATCCCAGCGGGACTCTACGTACTTGATTCCCTTAGCTGATCTCAGCCACAACTAAGAGTTGCTACGACTCAAAGTCGGAGACTTGATAAACAAATCTATCTCACACAGAAAAGTCTATTGAATAGATAAATCTTTCTCCCACAGAAATACCTACGAGTTTTTGTTCCGTATTTTGATAAATCAAGGTGAACATGAACCAATTGATACACCAGACTTATATTCCTGAAGAACAGCCTAGTAATATCAATCACCTCACAATAATCTTAATCGTATGGCAGCGAAACAAGATATTGTGGAATCACAAACGTTGAGACGAAGATGTTTGTGACTATTTTTTATCTTGCCTATCGAAGATTAAATCTTGAGCAAATCTTAGAGAAGATAGTACTCAATACGATAGAATAAAGCAAGATCAAAACACGCAACTACAGAGAAAATAGTTGGGTTTGGCTTCACAATCCCAATGAAGTCTTTAAGTCGTTAACATATAATAGTTTTAGGAAAAACCTAGGTTAAAGGAGAATCGACTCTAGTCGCAACTAGTATCACACATGAGGTGTGGGGATTAGGTTTCCCAGTTGCTAGAGTTCTCCCTTATATAGTCTGCAAATCATGGTTTGCAATCAATGCTACCTTGGTAACAAAGCATTCAATATTCACCGTTACATGAAAACCTCATTAGACTCAAGCTAATTTATTTCAACCGTTAGACTGAACTTAGCTTGTTACACACAAATGAAAAGTGACTTCATTTAGATATGGGTAACCGTACGTAAACGTGTACACCTTGTTGGCTCAAAAATAGTTAACCGAAGTTAGCCATATGAACACGTTCACATCAAACTTGTTCATCTCAATCACAACTAGTTCAAATGACTTAACTGAAACTAATTCTAGAGTTGTTCAATTGTTTATATTCTCATAGAAGTATACAAGACACAATTGAAGCAAAATCGATTTTAATTCACTCGAATCAATTCATGAATATTATAGCCACGGTTTGCAAAAGATTGCATTCTTTATTTTATAAATGTATTAGTTCATGAACAACCCGATTTTAGAACATAACCCACTCAAGTATGCAAACGGGTACGCATACCTAAGTAGCCGGACTTGGTCTGGGTTTGCTAGTATGCGACGGGTACGCATACTGCCGTACACCACCAAACTTAGTTGAATTCCCGGACTTAAACTTTACGCCGGTACGCATATGGGGGATGCATACTAAGTTCCTGGACTTCAACTAATAAACCAGTACGCATACGGGTATGCATACTATGGTTTCCGGACTTGGAATAACTTGCAACAGTTAGCATACAAGTACGCACACTGTGTTATATCCAATCATGGTTAATTGTTCTAAACTTCCATTTCAATCATTGAAACATTCTTAGAAGACGACAATAGCTGTCTCACACAAACTATTAGCTTCAAAGCAATTTTCAAGTGATCAAATGATCAATACGAAACATTCCGAGTCTACACCAAATGATTGTTTCACACAAATCATATAAGATGTTACCGAGCGATTTTCACATGATCATCTTTTGACTTTCGTCAAGAATATAAGATGAACTTGGTTAAAGCGAAAGCTTACCAACACATATTTAGAGAAATATGTAAGCGAGTTAAACTCAGCTCGAAATATCAAATGTGTATAATCGAAGTCTATATAGCTATATGACTTTTGTCTCAAATAGGAGATAAAGTAGAAATAAACTTTTGAGTGATAAATGACTTCAAGTCTCCACATACCTTTTGTTGATGAAGTTCCACAAGTTCCCCTTAGTAGTTCTTCATCTTCAATCGATGAACGCCGTGAAGTCTAAAGCTCAACTACACATTCTATCCTAATCCGAGACTTGGCTATAAGTAGACTAGAAATCAAGACTTATAGTTTTGGCAACTAAACTTGACAAACAAGCTTGAGATAGCAACGCTTGCGAGTTCGACCGACCAGTGCTTTAACACCAACACCCAGGTGCACTCTAAACACTTTCCCTTTTCATTTATGAAATCAGAGAAACCTATTCTCTCAAACCACAAGTACTCTAACCTCCAGTACCTTCTACCTCCTATCAATTGTCTTTCTCCCTCATCCAACTTATCCCCAACGGTAACCTACCTAGAGAATTTATCAGTTGGTGGAGACAAGGCTTTTCAGTTGTTGCAGCAAGAAGATAAAATGGCAGAGAAGCATTAATGGTGAGTTATTAAATTAAAGCAGTTTGTGTATAAATAGGGGAGGCAGTTGTGAATGGAAATCCAAGCCCGGAGTAGCCGGTGCATGCTGTAGTTTTAGGCTTTGGTTTATTTCAATGTTTTTTATGTTCTTAAATCTCTGCTAGGGCAGAGATGGAACCCTTTAATAATTAGAATCTCTTATTTGATTTTACTTGTTCTTCTTCATGGAATTTTATTGATAAACATATAAACATGTCTTAATTTCTGAATTTTGTCAATTTGCTTTCACCTTGTATGTCAAGCATCCGAGGTAGTTTGGTTAATTCTTTGTCAAAATTCAAGCCTATGTGAACTGATTTTAGTTCAATCTTTGATTACTTGTGCCTTAGAAAGACAACTAATGCTAGGGATTGACATATTAGCTGAGGTTAAGTCATATATGTGTACAAGTGATTATATCACATCTTCAAGGTAGTTTGAGGCTAGCATCTCTATAGCTCCTTGATTAATAGAGAACTAGTATATCAAATTAGGGATTCAATGCGTTTTGGGGGTGAATTCAAAGCCCTAGTTTATCTTTCATGGCTTTTTAATCTTGTTTCTCTAGTATAATCATTAATCTCTTAGTCAATCGACTACCCATATTGCTTTTAAATTAGTAGAAGTAGAACTTAGAAGTTTAGTTTCACCAATCCAACACCCTGTAGGATCGACCCGTATTTGCCATTGTCTGCGTTCTAGACGTCGTGCGCTTGCGGTTTATAATCGTAGGTTTCTAAGCCTACCAGTTCTTCATTCAGTTAAATTTCTGCTTCCAATCCTTCAACTTCTCCTTGTTCTTCAATTGGCGGATTTGAAGAAGACTTAAATGACTACCTATTACAGGTTTCTTTGTGCGAGTCATTTTTGTAGTTGTGTTTGATCGACGATCAAATTTTCACGAACCGACGATCAAATTTTTTGTCGACGGTTTCGTGAGTGGAAATCGGATAGAGAAGAAGAGAAGATGTTTAAGTTTAAATTTGATTCTGATTTTTATTTAAAGATAAAGACAATTTAGTAATATAAACCGTTTAAGGGTATATAAGACATTACATACCCATTAGGCACCCCTTATAAATACACCTTAGTTGGGAAGTAAATATGTATGCTATAAAAAAAGTTTTGTGTGCCCTAAAACAAGGTTCCTTTTTAGTGGGTAGGGGGAGGGGGCGTGGGGGCTCTTAATCGCGTATGAAACGGTGAATTACTAACTAGGCCCCCAAGCGAGGCTTTTTTTTCTTTTTTGGTGCGGTGGGGGCCCTTAATCCCAATGGCATCAAATTAGAAACGGTGAGTATTGAGTATTGAGTAGGGGATACTAGACAGAGGTTTCTTTCATGCGTGGCGAGTCTTGCGAGTTGTGTGACCTCTAACCCCGCCATTAAAAAGTAAAACGAATACAGTCTGAGCCGAGCATAGTAGCAGTAGTAGTAATCGGAATCAAAATGGGGACGGAAGAAGAGAACGTTAACGGGAACGGGACGGAACAAGAGAACATTGACGCCCTGCTTGAGGTACGCCTCCATCTCTCTAACTCTGCATATTTGAAATTAGGGTTTTAGCTATGGTTCTGATTTACAAACCATAATTAATTCAAGCTACTTGATTTACGTGATTAACAGGCGGCTAGATATAATGACCTTGAAGATGTCAAAACATTAGCATCTTCTGGTGTTTCTCTTGATTCTATGGATTCTGAAGGCCGCACAGGTTTTATATTTGTATTACATTTCAAGAATATAAAATTTTGGTGATGATGTGTTTAAGTGTTTTAATTTGTTCAGTAAGAACTTGCTTGTGATGAATGAGCTAGATGAAATTATGCACCGGCGTGTGAAAATTATAGATGTATAAACTGTAAAGTATGTTTGGTTGGGTCATCCAATTTGGTTAGTTAAGGGCTTCCCTCAAAATAACTCTTTGTTTTTTAATTCAGTGATTACTATCAAGAGAATCCACATACCTACAAACTTGAGATTTAGGTCACATTCTAAAACTTGTAATTTATTAGGATTTCTTTTGCTGCTACAGCTTTCATGTAAATCGCGAGCCTCTATGAACTCAAAGAGAACTTTTCCACTAAATGTGGGTATTGTTGGGGGCATGTTTTTATGTCCCCTTTCAGTAAAATAACGAGTTGGAAAGATTTAGTTTGTGTTTACGAGCTAGGTTTTTATGGCCCCTTTCAGTAAATAATGAGTTGGAAAGATTTATTTTGTGTTTAAAAGCTAGGTGTGGCTTTTCTCCTTTTCATGTTTCACACCTTTAACTGCTCTGCCAAGCATTAAGCAACAGGAAGAGATGAAGCTGAAAACGGATTTGGATACTTCGGCCTTGAAAACTCAAAGAGTATGGAAATAGTGGACTATTAGTAACCTAGAGTGTAATTTGATAAGCAAAATATAACTCAACACTTGACAAAATGAAAACTTCAGCGGTTGCTTGCCCCATAGGATTATTTGCTTATTCTCTTTGGTTCTTTGTCGTAGCATTTGGTGATCATCTTAATATGTATATCATGTGCATCCTATATGCCATTACTCTACTTAGATATAATATTTTATGGTTTTGTTTACAGCGTCATCTCCATGTAGTATGGCATTATCCTGGTCCTTGTTTAACTTGCTTTTTCGGACAACTACTTTCAGCACTTCATATGGCTGCCGCTAATGGTCATCTTGGCATTGTGGAGTATCTTATCAAAAGTGGAGTGGTGAGGAGGCTAACTTATTAGATTTCTCGCTCTTCTTATGTTATGCACACTTTTAGTTACTGACGCTTGACTTTCTGATGGAAAATCAGTCATGTTATTTGTTGTGCTTTGTTTTTCTTTAGGTTATGCATCTTTATTTTCAATGAGCAGACTTAATGTATGAGACCACATACCTGTAGATCAATAGCATTTATATGGAAAGGATATTGTTTCCACTTTCAGGCTTTTATACACATTCAGCTAGATAATGTGTTCATTCTAACAAATTCATAAGATTGATCCAAGATGTGCTGTTGACATAGATCAAAATACAGCACACTAGAAGGTAGGTTGCGAATAATCCATGCCTTGTCATGCCTTTTAAGGCTACATCAGTCAGAAAAGTTTGGTCCTTACTTTACTCCACTTATACGTTTTTGTATTTGTAGGTTCTTTGGTTTTGGATGGATTAATATGTTCTTCGTTCATTTCCTTGTTATACTAATGGGTCTAAATAGAAGTAACACTGTATGACCAATTCATATTCCATAACTTGATCTAAGCATGTAATATGTTGAAATTTTGATAGCTCACTCTCAAATGAGCATGTTCGATGCTTTTAATTGTTACTTTTTTGACATTTTCACATCAAATGTCTCTTAAAGATCCATCTGACTTGAGAATCCTCTGTGATGCAGGATCTGAATGTTTGTAATGCAGAGAAAAATACTCCTCTTCACTGGGCTTGCCTTAACGGGCATATTGAGGTAATTATAGCTTTTCTCTAAAAAAATTAGACCTCTTTGTTATCTCAAAAGTTTAGCAATTGTCATCTCTCAGGTTGTTAAGAATTTGATCTTGGCTGGAGCAAAGTTATCATCTCTGAACAGGTGCATTTTAACACTTAGCATTATCATTGTTACCGGATGTAAGCACCTGCCTTTGCTTTTATCTAAAATATTTTGATATCTGGTTTTGGTTAGCCATGATCGGACTCCAATGGATGAGGCTGTGACGCTGGCAAAGCTGGATGTGATAGATGCAGTTAATGCTACAGTTGCACAACTTGAACTTAGCGGTGTTGCTGTTTCCTAATACATGTGCAAGGGGTTAGCTGTGCTTTGTACTCATATATCTTCACCTTTTTCTTATACTTGGATTTTAGTCAGTAGTGCCTGGGAGTATTTGGTGCCAGATCCTGTTATTTATACAGTTCAGTGTAAACTTTCTGCGTAGCTCCTTTCCATACATCAACATCAACTAAATGAGTTTATTTACTTCTACTTGTTAAACACTTAAAACCGGAAAATCTTATTGTTGGGTTGACAGTTTATATTTTGTTATGCTTACTAAGTTGCGGTGGAGTGTCCACTATTATACAGAATTGAGATGCTTGATATTATTGTGAATTCATCAATGTATCAAGTGTTAAAAGTTAAACTCACTTGACGCTTTATTAGAAAATGGTAACTGGCGATTCTTCTCTCTGCAGACAAAACTCTTAACTGCCTATACTTGTTACTCGTCAGTTGTTCTATCTGATCTGACTGTGAATGATGAAGGATAAAAGAATAAAAAAATATAAGCAAATTTGGAAGAAGAAAGCCCAGGAAGAAAAGAGTTTAGACCCTGACGGTGACTGTGTATCAAAATGGAAAAGTCTTCAAGGTGACTTATGTAGGTTGACGTCAAGTTAAATGACGGATTGCGACAGGCTACCTAATAGAATCTTAAAATGGTTAAGGTTAGCCATAATCAATCTTAATGAAACCCCTAAAACAACCTATTCTCAGTGAATCTATGAGTTTTATTCATTTTTGGTTTTATCCCCTGCTGGAATTATTTTAACCAAAAAAAGAAATAAATCTGGGTTTTGATGAATTTTCATTAAAATTGAGAAGTTTCTCAAAGCTGACTTCATCAAATGGAAAATGAACAAACAAAGACCAGTTTAGGGTATGGGATGACTCTAAAGAGATCAGAAGGAATTTGGCTTGTTGATTCTCTTCTAGTCCAATAGGAGGTGGGCAACAAGGCAACATAAAAGTTGGAATCTAAAGAACGACTGTACATGTAAAGCTAGTGTGCAAAAGTTGCATATTCTTCGCCACTACCAAATATCTGTCTTTACTGCCAGGGTCACCAAAATGTATGAAAACGAATTCTAGTCTGTGCAAAGGTGGATGCTATATAGCTTGTGATGGACAGACGACATTCTTGATTCATGCACGACCGGTGATGGATCAAATTAGATGAGTCATATACTCATACCCCAACTTCCCCCTTGCACGTTTTGGAAACTATGATTATTTTTTATCGCACTAAAACAATGGGTGCCACACATGCACCCTACACCAACTTGGGTTATAGTCATGTTTGATTATATTTGCTTTTTTGGACCCTCAAAAAAGGGGTAGTGTGATTGCCAAGAGGATAATGAAAAGAAACAATAAAAGGGAGGTAGTTCTAGTACCAGTAATTCTGTCCAGAATGTTGTTGAGTAGTGCAAAGAATCTTCCTCCAATTGCTTCAAATTTCAAACAACAGTAGTAGCTTACTTCACTTCACTTGGTAAACAGAAGATATTTGTTATCATCAGCTTCATTGAAAAGGTTAGAAGAGTGGGGTCCTCCATTTCCGTCAGTGGAGTAGACTATATACACACTATGGAAATGGAAGGAAGCTGCAATGTCAAGCAAAGCAAACAGAAAACTAAAAACAAAACAAATATCTCAGAATCCACCCACTCTACAAAAAGGAGGAGATAATGTGCAAAAGTAGAATTAACTCTTAAAATAACTCAGACAGTTGTTGTTTTTAGAGTGAGAATGGGAAGAAAATAAACATAAACATCATCATCATTTTCATCACTATCATGATATCATCAGCATCTTTCTTCTTCTTCTTTCTATCTCACCTAACACCAACTTCTACAATTTTCAGAACACATTTTCCATTCTTCACTTGTAAGTAGTCTCTCTCAAACACAAGTTATTTCAGGTACTTACTTCTTAATAACATTCTCATTGTTTTTGTGTTGAATTGTCAAGAACAAGAAGCTGAAAATTACACCTGTGAAGAATTTGAGTTGGTGTTCTGAAATGGATTCTTTTAATGGAACAACTGAGTTCTGTTACGATCACAATTCAGAAACAGATGGTGAAGGTGAGTTTTCAGCGCTTCTTGAAATATATGTGCATCATGCTAGAAACATACACAACATATGTATTTATGACAATCAAGATGTCTATGCGAAATTCTCACTTACGTATAGTCCAGATGAAACCCTTTCAACTAAAGTTATTAACGGTGGTGGCAAAAACCCTGAATTCAATGAAAATCTTAGAATGAAAATAACCCAACTGGACGCAGTTCTCAAATGCGAGATTTGGATGCACAGTAGAGCTAGAAACTTCATGGAAGATCAACTTTTAGGCTTTGCTCTAGTACCTATGTCTTCTGTGGCGGGGAAGGGCAAGGTGACTCAAGACTTTACCCTTTCATCTACTGATCTTTTCCATTCACCAGCTGGAACCGTTCAGCTGACTCTGTTTCTCCATACATCGTTCCCCATTAATCTCGTTTCAAAATCATCCGATTGTGCTACTAACTCGTCAATAACTTCTGAGGTCGTGTTATTACACTGTAAAAACCCTGAGGTTAACTCAGAGCAAATTGAATACGGGAATATTGAATTTCCTGATGTCAATGTGGCAAGGCAGAATCAACAAATGGTTTCTGAATATTTCGAACGAAATTTGTCTTTGAGACATGTTGTACTGGGACCTGCTTCTTTTCTCCATCTTGGAGCTTTCTCACAGTCTGTGGGTGACTATGAAATGACTTTGAATTCTTCTGAAGATTGTGGTGAATATGTCTCTCCTAATGGAAGCATTCAAAATTCTGGCTTCTTTGGTTCAACCACAACTAGCTTAAGTGATGATAGAAACTCGAACAATTCAATGGAAAAAAAGAATTGTTTGGCTGGTGAATTATCTAATTCTCACGTTGCTTCAGTCTCTGCTGATGCACATCAGAGTTCTGGGGCATCTCCCGAAACACCAACTTCAAAGACAGAGAATGAAGTACAGAGTGACAAAGATGCTGATTTCTCAAACAAAGAAGATGAGAGTTCCAAAGAACGAAGTATGAGTTCTGTATTTGCAGCTCCACTTGGGAACATCAATCTTGAAGCCGAAGAGACTGCAATGCAACAACAGATAGTTGATATGTACATGAGAAGCATGCACCAGTTTACAGAATCCTTGGCGAAGATGAAGCTTCCAATGGATCTCGGCAAACCAGAACATAGCGACAATGGTGATGTTGTTCAACAAACCAATAACAAGACAGATGCGGATAAAAAGGAAGGAAAAAAGAAGGATGGTTCGAGGGTTTTCTATGGTAGTCGAGCATTCTTCTGACTAACATGTTCCTAATAACTTCTCTTTTAATACCAGATTTATCTGCAACGGTTTAAATATTCTTAGTTTATTTTCCCTTCATAAGATTAGCAGTGTGTTTTAACATTTGGCAAAAAAAAATGCTTATTCATGATGCTACTTCTAACCGCTTTATGTAGACGAGAGTGTAGATTACATCCTTCCATCAAAGGCTTAAGAGAATGGAGGACGCGAGAAGCTTTGTATCTGGTAGTTAATATGTTCTCCGAGCAGAGAGTCTGATTCACCCTAAAATATTTATCTCTACTCCCGTTGGTAATGTTATAAATGTTGCACTTATCTTTCATCTATCTATTGTCTACATACTGGTTTTCTGTGATCTGATACTTTCCATTGTCCCTTTCATGAAACTCATGCAATTGAAAGCATACAACTGACACTAATACATACCAACATCGGTTAAAATTCAGTCAGTGTAACGAACATCCTATTGAAACAGATCTAAATTTAACATGTTTTGTGTGCATAATTAAGTCTATTCTAAATGCTGTGTATAATTGATCTTAAAATTCATCTCATATACTAGCATCGCTTGGTAAGAAAGCACTGATATAAGAAAAACTTACAGTGTAACAATGAGTTGTAGAGCAGAACAAAATGGATCCCTGTAAAGCTTCCATGACTGTGCGATCATTTGTAAATCAAGTAGCCGGCATGAATCTTTAAGAAACCTTTTCAGGAAAACCTATCTCAAGCCAATGAAACCACTGTCAAAGATTTGTTTGTTCGGATTACGACCGATGAGGCCTGCATAACAATCGCCATTAGTCATAATTCCTAAATGTGTTGATCCCAGAGTTTAGTTTTCTTGTCTACACCATACTACTACACTTTATAGACATCCAACATCCTTCTTTGCTTCATAGGTGTAGGAAGTCCTGAAGGATATTTTGTTTAATCGTCTTGTATCTGTAATATATCAGTATAATTGAATCTTCTTTGCTCTTAAATCTTACACCAACTTACATTATTATCATTCAACCTTCTGCTGCAAGGAAAGTACGGCTCAATCTATTTACAGTTAAAAAACTTTGCCCGGGATTTTTCCTTACACCTTGAGCTTTCATTATCTTCCTTACCAAATCTACATCATTCCATCTACCTGCTGCAGCATAAATATTTGAAAGAGCAACATAGGTTCCAGAATCTTTTGGATTTAACTGCAATAAGTGGTTAGCTGAATATTCTCCTAGGTCGACGTTTCCATGAAGTGCACTAGCTGCAAGTAATGACGACCATATTATTTCATACGGATCAAATGGCATTTGTTCTATGACACTTAATGCTTCATCTACACGCCCAGCCCGTCCAAGGAGGTCAATCAAACAAGTGTAGTGATCAATAGTGGGATCCTTGATCATTTTGAAATATTGATAACCCTCTTCTACCAGGCCTTTGTGGTTGCAGGCTGAGAGAACTCCTACGTAGGTGATATGGTTGGGCTCCAAATTAGGCAAATCCAGAAGTTCTCCAAATATTTCTAGGGCACTTGCAGCATCTCCATGTTGTGCTAGATTCGTGATCATGGAATTCCATGTTGCTATGTCTCGTTGTGAAGTCTTGTTGAAGAGTTTTTTTGCCTCTTCAATGTACCCAGACTTTGCATACATCTCTAACAAGCTACTACTAACAAATTCAGCAGAACCTATATCAGAACTTAACTTGATAATCTGGCAGTGAATCTGCTTTCCTTCTTCCACTGCAGCTAGACCCGAGCATGAGCGTAGGACACTAGAGAATGCATAATTGTTTGGGTACTCATCTAGTTCTTCCCACATGAGAGCGTAAAATTCCAATGCCTCTTGGCTTTTGCCACTCCAGGAAAAGCCAGATATAATTGAGGTCCACAAAACCAAATCGGGTGAAGGAACTCCATTAAAAAGCCGAATTGCATCATCAAAACAGTGGTACTCAGAGTACATCATAATCAGCAAACTAGCAATGGAACCATCCCTATTACTGTTATCACCATAACCAAACTTAATGGCCAAAGCATGAAATTGCTTCCCCTGTTTCTCGCTTTCAATTCTGATCATTAGTGACTTTAAGGTTGCTTGGTTTGGTTCAATACTCATCTGGAGAGCTGCATAAAATAATCTGTATGCCTCAGCCGCATGCCCATCTCGAATATATCCTTGAATTGCCAAATTAAAAGCTGTAATATCTTTTCCACGGATGTTATTAAAGACTCTCTGAGACTCTCTGATAAAACCATATTTTGTATATATCTCAACAAGAGCACCGCCTATATACACATCCACTTCTTCACCTATCATCTTTATGATCATACAATGAATTTGCTGAGCTGAAAACAGATCAACATCTTTGATATCTTGAAGAACATGGGCCAAGGTTACATGATCAGGTCTCAAACCTGACCCTCTCATTCTACTAAAGAACTGCAAAACCTTTCCACCAGTAAAACTTCCACCCATCAAAGCATTCCAAGACACCACATTTGGCATTTCTATGTCTAAGAAAGCTTTCTCCGCATAGTCCATTCTGTCACATTTATTGTACATTTTGATTAGTGCAGTCCCAACGAACACATCGGATTGAAATGATGTTTTTATGATATAAGCATGGATTTGTTCCCCCTCAACCAAAGACGACAAACTCGCAAAAGCAGTTAATATACAAGTGAAAATGAACCCATTGGGCGTTAATCCATAAATCCCAACCATGGATTTGAAAATCCCCACTGTCTCTGCATACTCATCTGCATTGTTATAACCTACCATCATGGAGGTAAAAGCAACAACATCTCTTTCGGTAATTAAATCAAACAACTGACGAGCAGATTTAATCCATCCGAATTCACTATATATATTGATCAAGCAAGTATTGGTTATCAAATCAGGAGAACATGGTCCATATAATTTTGTCATATATGCATGAATTTGAAAAGCTAGCGAGTAACTTTTAGTTTCAGAGCAAGCTCTAAGAACCCATCTGAAAGTGAGAATATCAGGTATTAAAGAGGCATCTGAGGTGATCATTTGGAAGAAGAGATTAATGGTAGTTGTGAATTGAGATTGGTTTAAACAAGCTGATAACAGAGTGTTCCATGTAGATGTGTCTTGAGTTGGAAGAAGTTGAAACAGTTGAAGGGTTTGATCAAGAGTTTTGGATTTAGCATAAGAAGCAAAGAAATTGTTGGTTTGGGTGTTGATTGAAGGCAAACTAGTAGTGGGTTTTGATGGAGAAGATTTTACTAGATGTTTTTGTTTCGATGAGAAAATGAGTACTGGAGTTGAACAACAAGAACAACTTAACAAATTCATTTGTATCGTTTAATGCGAATGAAATGCAAATATGCACCTTGAAACAAAAAGCATCAGATAAACTGTCCAAGGCTCAATCTTAACGGGCTTGGCTTCATGCATAAATTGCATCCATCCCTTTTCTTTATATGGCATATTTGGGGCGTGTTACTAGATGATAAAAAAAGGTCATTAAAAAATAAAAAGGATAACCCCTTATCCAACTATTTTACATAATGGCTAATTTATCTCTGATTAATTAATATTAATCGGGTGATTAATTGATGTTTAATCAAATTAAACTAGAAATTAACTAATCTTGATTCTTCATCAAAACATTTAAAAAAAAACTCGCCCAGAATCGGTGGATGTTCATGCTCACATAAACCGATTATAAGAATCAGTTTATGATACTTAGAACATAGACCGATTATAAAATTCAAGAGTTTTTCTGTAAAAATTTTTCACCAGCATCGGTTTATGTTAATACCCACATAAACCGATTGTTAATCTGTGCATTTCTTCGACTGTTTTGCTCATAACTTCTTCGTCCGATGTCGGAATGACCTCATTTTTTTTGCGTTCAATTCAAAATTTCATGCTCTATAATATAAACATAAAAATTTCAAGATTTGTGCAAAAATTCAAACATGGTTAATGAATCGGTTGATGTAGGTGCACCATATCTACCGATTTTGGGGAACATCAATAACAATCGGTTTATGTGGACCCTTAAATAATCCGATTGTGGGCATAGCAGTTAAGAAATCAAAGGTTGTACAATCAGGTTATGTGAACATACATGTAATCCGATTCTAACCCAAAAAATATACAAAAAAAGGTTATCTCGTCCATACCATAATCGGGCTATGTGGACATTAACGTAGACTGATTCTGGTTCAATTTTCTCCAACCAGAATACACATTCAGTACAATCGGTCTTTGTGGGCATGAACAAAATCCGTTTTTAAATAAAATCGGTTCATAAGTACATTGACGTAAACCAATTCTAATAAACCCATAACACTTTGATTTTTAAAAAAACGAGTTTTGAGTGATTCCATGTTGCTAAAACCTAATTTAGGGGATTGGGTTGCTAAAAAAGTACTTGATTCGTGCCATTTCATCTGCTTCTATGACACTCAAAGATGGTTCGTATTAGGGGAGAAGAAGAGAAGAAGAATCGGTTGGAGATGGAGATGGAGATGGAAATGAATTTGATTTTGATTTTGATTTTGATTTTGATTTTGATTTAAGTTTTTAGTTTTATGATTTTGATTTAAGTTTTTAGTTTTATTATTAGGATTTAATGGGGATATATTTGTAGTATTAGTATCTGATAGAGGGTAAACTGGTAGTTTCATCTCTTAATAACCTTTTTTGTCTTGTAGTAGTAGGCCCCAAATTAGCCAGATTTCTTTAGATCAAATGTGTGTTATAATAATATTGAGTCCATTTATTTTGCACACTTCTCCCAATAATGTATATTTGAGATGTTAATTTAACGGATGGTCCAATAACCTTCTTGCATAGAATCTCGATCCTCTTTACATGGCTCTCAAAATTAAACCAGTGGAGGTGATTAAAATGTCACGTGACAACTCGTTATAGAGTGTGCACAAAATCGGATGATTCGGACCCAATAATATTTCATTTATATGATAAAGTATTTATGTTTTAACGTTGAAGTCGGTTATAGCAACCAAAGTCATGGATAAGAAAAAAACAGATTTGGCAATTTTTACAACTGCAACCAAAGGAGGTAAAAAGTGTTAAATATTTTGTAAAGCCCCAAAATTAAGCTACACAATAATCTAAGAGATCAATGTATATAACGAGGCATTAAGGATCTAAATCATTTATCTAAACATCAAATTAGGGATTTGATACAAAGATTAACCAAAACTAAATCCCCCTCCAAGAATATGTATAAGAAATATCTCTCAAATGATATATATATATATATAATAGTAAGTCGATTTTCAGATAAACTAAAAGGTCATAGTGTAAATTAACATTTTATCAGATTTCCAATCCTAGTTCAAATCTTCAAATCCTGAATATTCGTTTTCATGAAAACTACTTGATTTGTCTCTGAAACTGAAAGTGAGAATTGAGCGAGCACATCATCCAGAAGGGTGCTCAGTGGAAAAAAAAAAATACAACATTCAAGTAACCATTAACATGCTACATAGTTCTACTAAACAAAACGGTTACACATCTTTTACACACAACACACGGCATAAGATTGCTTTAATTTACCTGCCCAGATATTGCATACCGTATTACAACGTCTATGAAGAATCAACACCAGATGACCCACGAAAAATAAATTAGAACAACCTAAAAACATGTTACCCTAACCTCGCCCTACTCAAAGGACAAGACGATACTAAAATAACTCTAGTCTCAAATAATAGCGTCATCCACATGAAATGCGTACATCCCATGAGTGAGGAACTACCATCAAAGTCTATGATATATAAGAAGATTTTGATCATTATGACCCGTCTCCGCACAACAGGTTCAGAAAGGGCACATCCTCATCATGAACATAGAATTTCTTCCAAAATTAAGATCATAGTAACCCAATCATACTACGATGACTGAACGAACAAGCATTATATCAATATTACAATCTCCCAGATAAAATATATATAAAACAATATTGGGGTCAGACAGTCCCCAGATACCCTAAGATATTGGACCCTTCCCCTATGATCTACATAAAATAGATATAAAATATAATATTTAGCACCTCAGTCGCCCTATAGGGCACCGTCAAGGCCCTCAGGGAAATCCTGCACTAGCATATTGGACACTTCGGCCCCATTTAAGGAACTTCAGGCCTATATAATAATAATGGCTGCTTTTACGGCCCTAATTAACTTAGCAAGGAGCTATAGGGAAACTATAAACTCCCCTCGCGGGGAAATTGACAACGCTATCAGCAACATACCCAAACAATAGCACACAAACATGCTCATGGATAATAAAGACTCATCATGCTCGCATTAAAAGAGACTAATGATTATAAGGAAGTTTTAAGAGTTCCCACCTGTTTTGATGATAGATCGCAATTATTTCAAGAATTTCCAAATCTATAATTTCCCATCCTTGGTCATCATCATAATTATCCTCATTATCCGAAGTAATTTCATAACTTACATCAGATTCTTCTTAATGTTATCTTTAGTATTCTATTATCTCTTTCTTCATCAAATTCTCTATTGAGAGTTCTGTGTCCAAATTGGTCATTAAAGTGTTAGGAAAAGTGGTTGGAAACTGTCCGGAAAATCACCGAGAAACATCTCAGGTTGCCGGAAAAGTCACTGGAAAAGTAGAAAAGTCTTGGATCATCGGTTAACTAACGGTCAAACAGATGGTCAACATACAGTCAAAAGTCCATGTCTGGTCCAAGTCAACGATCAGGTTTGGTAAATATACGTAGATAAAAGGGTATCATTAGTATTTCTGGGGGTATATCCAGGAACGCCTTTTTATAATTATGCATCCAGGAGAATGAAATATAATTGTTTTCATATAAAATTAGTCTCTCCAAAATATTTGTGGTAGTATATTTTTTTATTTAAAAGGTTTTGTTCCCCGATTAATTATTTTTATTAGTATAAGATGAAAATAAAAATCCTTCATGAAGATTTAAATATAAAATAATATCACTCACAGTATATAAGGCTAGAAAGAAACAAATATTATATGAAAAGAAAATGAAATACTGAATTTCTCACAAAAAACTATTTTTCACATGATATCAAGATGTTCATATAAGGAATGATAAATAATCCAACTAGCATACATGGAGAATTCAAAATTAAAGAATGAAACTGGTGAATAAGGACCTTAAAGTAAAACAACTTAAATTATAATATATTATAAAATCAAATGAAATAATGAAGTTCAATTAAAATTAAATGTGCGTGAAATATTCCAGGTGTGTGAATTAAATTAATTGGATAATTGGATTTTATTACTCAGATTTTGACCAATATTAGGTTTGGTCTAACATTTGTCCAATGTTAGGGCTTGGTACCTGGACTGGACGTTGACCAGAGCTGACTAGATTAAGTCCTAACTTCTGTTTAGTAATTAGTATAAAATTTATATAAAATGTAATTATTAAAAGGTTTATTATCATACACTTTATTTTTCTTAGTATTTACTGAACAATTCCCAGCAAACAATTTTACACTTTTTTTTCTTTTTCTTTGAAGCATAAACAATTTTACACCATGACCAAAAACTAACGCAGTAAAAGAATTTCTTGACTGGTTTTCCGGCATAAACCAATCCAAAACAATGCGAATCCAACACAAACTCATTCAAATCCCTGTATCAAACCCGAACAGACCCATCTCATATTCCTTCGCTTTAAAAAAATTCAATTCCCTTCAAATCTCTTCGATTTCTAGGGTTCATATCCGCACACCAATTCAACCTCCATCCTCTCGACAAACCTACTTCAATTCAATCCAGCACCCATGAACGGCATATCCCAGAATTCTCCAACTCGGCAGATTTCCTCCTTCCATTACCATGAACGGCAATCAACCCATTACTGCTCTCTGTTTAAGAACCTTAATTTCACAATCTTCTCATAACTTGATTAGACCCAAAAATTGATGCAAACTCTATGTTCATCCTCCTATTAAATCTTATTATCACCATAAATTTCCTCCATCAACCTCTCGAATCACCAGCATCAATGGTTCTTCTTCCCTGTAAATCTGATAACAACTTCACCTCTTCTTCAATTAGTTCTAGCATTAAAACCCATCACCTCTTCTTGACAAGCATTAAAACCCATCAATACTAACTTGTTCTTCATATGCAATTTCAGAATCATTACCATTATTCAATTTATCTTTTCTCTGAATTTCACGGGGAAATGTTGATTGAGGAGAGAATTTTTCAATGAAGGGTTATAGTTTAGGGATCGATTATGATGATGATGGGAAGGTGACAGTGGTGGGGGATATGATGATGGTATGCTAGAAGAGGACGATGGAGGTGGAGATTATGAAATTGGGAAGAATGGATATTCTACAGAGGCAGGCGGAGAAAATAAGAATGAAGAAGAGAAAGAGTTAGGGTTAGGGTAATGGATTAGATCTGGACCGTAGAGTAATTGAGTCTATTAAAGCCGTTGGATGGCTTAAAAATTGGGAAAGTGAAGGGGCAAGATAGTAAACTCTTCTAACAATTTCATTTTTTTTTTTTTTTTTTAAATTAATTTCTTAACAGAAGTTAATATCTAACGTAGTCACTCAAGTCAACATCCAGTCCAGATACCAAGCCCTATTATTGGACAAATAATAGACCAAAGCCTAATATTGGACAAAATCTGAGTATTAAAATCCAGTTATCCCTAAATTAATACATATTTTATAAGTTACTTTTTCTTTGAAGGAACCTTTATAAGTTAAAATTTTATTTAAGTTAATTGCATCCATGATTTAACATGTTGATGTACTTCTGAAATGTTGAAATGATGCTTGTGAAGAAATCAAAAGTTTATTCTTGAGATATGAGAGAAGAGTGAAGGTTGTGTAGCTAAGTATGAATACTCAAAAGTATTGTCTTGTTTTCTTTTACCTTATTTTGTTTATGTTTAATTTATTATATTTGATGGGTATTAATTTTCTTTTTTTAAGTTTTTCAATGGCATATGTGAGACAAGCTATAACATATTCAACACCAGTAAATATCAAAGAATACTTAAATTGATACGTTTACGTTATCGACGTTCCTTCCTTCCAATGTTTACTTAAGTTACATGGTCAATATGTCTTTATAGGCGTTTTATTCCATGGTCAATATATCCTTTTTAAACATGTGATATTTGATATAAGTGTATCCCAAATTTAAAACAAATAAATCTTACTTAAGCCGATACTAAATTTAAGATTAAGTCTATTTAACCATAAAAGTTTCCTACATTCTCTTCCTGAATTCTCGATCCCCTATCTTCATAGACTAAAAACTGCAAATATTGATACTGCATATATTAATAAACTCTATATATTAATAAAAAAATCAGAGTCTTAACTTGGGTCAATTATAAATAGTAATAACCTCCACATTTTAATATTAATAGTTTTTTCTAGTCCCGTCATAAGGAATTTACCTTCATATAGTAATATAATTGTCACTATTGGAAACTTATAAATCTTGTTACATCAAAATTTAAGATGAAACCAAATATTTTATCTATAGCTTTTTGAGATAATGATGTAACTATTTGAATTCTTATCGCAGCTTTTGATTTGTGGATGCGTAAGACCTCATTACTATGAACACCTTCTTGTTGAAGCCAAAACATTTACAACTTGTCGAGCATGTTGAAAGATTCTTGGCATAAAATATTTGGTATCTTTGTATCATCATCATCAGGATTATCTCCCTCCTCTTCTTGTCTAATTCCATCATTCTTTGATTAAAGCATATACTACTTGTTTGCTCATTTGGATGATTAAGGAAGACATCCATATCCATAACAATTAGCAAAAAAAAAAAAAAAAAAACTTTTTTTTTTTTTTGGTATACCTCCCTTTATTAATAAACTCCATATATTACTAATTTTATGAAATCCCAAGGCTATTAATATATGTAGTTTTTATGGTATATATATATATATATATATGTCAAATAAGTACTTTTATTAGTGAAAAAAATATTCAAATTTTCTCATTATTTGTTAATTTTTTTAGTCATTTATAATAATGCAATTTTGTATGGGTGTAGACGTGGTATGTATCGCCCTTTATCACATGACACACGTTCATGTTGCAGTTGGATCGATGAGTAATTTAATGGAATATATGCAGATACCATTATTACACTTTTTTTTTGGCACTCATTTTCGACAACCCAATCCGTAAATCTTCTGATACACGTTCATGTTGCAGTTGACAATATTTATGTATTTTTGATATCTTAGATGTCCTTGAGTAATCAAACACCAGTGCATCAGAATGCTGAGAAATCTTTTCAAGATGACGAGGAAGTTGTTTTTGTGAAGAGAGTTCTGAAAACAATTAGGGGTTTTAATGTTTTGAAAAAGACATGTTTGATTATGTTTTTTTTTTTTTTTTTGAAATATGGTCATATAGCTTCAGCAAAAGTTATGCCAGCATCATCTTATGATCATAGCTCAGTCTCCATGGCGACCGAATGATGAATACTACTAGTGACATATCTCGTTTTCTGCTAATTGAGGTGTCAGTTTAAAAAAAAAATGCATAGAAAAGTTAGATAAGTACGGCGGAGAAACATCAATTTAACGTTGGCTTAGGGGTCATTTTAATAATGTGAAAAAGGATTTCAACGAACGTTAGGTGGCACAGAGGTTATTGAAATCCTTTTTAACATAATCCTTTTTAACATCATCAAAACGAGTTTTAAGCCAACTAACATTAAACTGAAGTTTCTCCGCCATACATGTCTTACTTTCCCATTCATTATTCATTTCACAGAGAACCTAGTTCGTATTTAACTTCCTGACACCATTTAATATTGTTGTTTTCTTCTTTATGTCAAATTTGACGGTACTATATGAAGTCTTATTTCCACATGCATATGTTGATTTGTCATTGACTTATCTTACTGCAGTTACACAGGTTGATCTTCCACTTGGTCAATTGGCTCATCTCTAGGTTTGGTTGCAAAGGTTGATCTACACATGGCTCAATGGTCAGTGACTCATATGCACCTGTCACTTGCATATGTTTAGGTTGCACAGGCTGATCCGCCATTAAATCATTTAGATGTTGTTCCACATGTTGATATTTCATTGTTTCTAATAGTGGCACATCTTAGGTGACGATGACACAAGTTGGTATGAGTTGACATTACTACCCCAGAGTCTCATCTTCAGTATTTTGATCCCTAACTGTAGAAGGTTAGTTGAGAGTTGAAAATGTATGTGGCACATTTTGAATTGTCTCTCTATCTTGCACTCACTTCAGCTGCACTTGTTTCCACAATTTAACCACCTCGCGATAATTAGTTCTTTTTGAAGGTTTTAATGTATCTTGTCCAACCATCCTCTTATCATTAAAAAAACTAAAAAAGTCCACTAAATTGCCTAAATCTGTATAAGCTTCCAAACTGATTGCCTAAAAGCCAAATATGACCGGTCATAGTACATTAAATTGAAGCAAATCATAGGAATTCTATGAAATTCCATAATTTTGTGACTTTCACCATACTTTATTGGAATCTGAGAAATTTATACGGATACTATGTCACCTTCAACAAAAACACAAGCATTATGCATACATTTATAACAAAAAAATATTATGAAACTAGAGGGGATAAAAGAGATTGTTAATAATACATACATCTTCCGATTTTACCTCCTTAAGTATCTTCAGAAATGTTAGATATAGACTTGCGGTCTTAACATTTGTACATGTGAGACTCATCCAGCCTCACATGAGAAATAATGTGTCCGATTTTTTTTGACAAACCTTTTTTTTCTTAATATCCAACTCACTATTCCTTTGTTCAACATCCAACTCAATAAGAGGCCATAAGGGAATACATTACGGAAGATTAGGTATACGGGTAACAAAACATTAGGTCTTCCAGTACGTATTTGTCATATGCCTAGTAGCTGAACTAGCCACATGACTAGTATTTACTTTTTAGCTTAAATGAGTGTTCTTATTTCCGAGTCAGACTGTTGACTCAGTGAGCGTGAATCGTATGCTGTAATTGGTCCTTACTTTCTCTACGTGTCATTCCTACCTTGGTCCTTCCTGGAATAATTGTTAGCCACTAGATTGTTAGGTGGATCGAGTTCAACGGTTGATAGAGAGAGTTTACTGCTATGTGTGATTTGTATCCTTCTTGTTGATTCATAACATTTGGTATCAGATTCGTCGATCCTGTGTTTGATTCATGACAGGAGGTGAGAAAGCACCTACAGTAAAGGACGTCGCTCATCAACAAAAAATCGATGGAGAACGTTTACCAGTCTTGGAAAAAGATGTCTCAGACATCAAGCTCAAGATTACTTCAATCGAAGAAACTTTGAGTTCTCAGTTCGCTACGATTTATAGACACCTTCGTATTCCAATGCCTCCAGATCCAAGTGCTTCTGCTGAAGCTGACCATGTTCATCAACATACTGAATCTGAGTTATCTTCTGGTATGATATTTCCTTCAGGTAATTTTATTCGTCAACCTAAAATTGACTTTACAAGATTTGATGGCTCTAATCCTAGAGCTTGGCTTCGTAAATGTGAACGATACTTTTATCTGAATTCTATTGATCCTTCTAAGAGGGTAGATTTAGCTTCGATTCATATGGATGATAAGGCTGATGCTTGGTTTTTGGATTATCAAGAGGGTAAACTGTTTATAGATTGGGGTTTGTTTTCTTCTGATGTTTGTTTTCGATTTGAAGATGTTGCTTATGATAACTATGTTGGTAGCTTTAATAAATTGTCTCAGACTACTACAGTAGAAGAATACTTTGAGAGATATGAGTCTTTGAAAGCTATTATGAGAAATAAGAATCCAAGCTTATCTGAGGATTATTTCACTATGAGTTTTATTAGTGGATTAAAGGAAGAAATTTGTAACCCTGTTCAGATGTTCAAACCCAATTCTGATTCTGAGGCTTTCTATTTAGCTCGTTTACAACAAGCTTCAGTTGATTCTCAGATTAAAAGATCTAAACCATTTCATCGACCCTTCACACCATCATCTAGCTCTTTTTCACCATTATCTAGATACAAACCTTCCTTATCACCACTTACCAATATTCATAAACCATCCTTTTCATCTGATAAACCTAACATTACACACCCTCTTACCCCAACCAAGCCTGAACCATTATTACCTCCAATTAAACGGCTTACACCTGCACAAATTCAAGCAAGACGTGACAAAGGCTTATGTTATAACTGTGATGTTTTTTACAACCCGAGTCATCGCTGTAAAACTCAAAAACTATTCATGTTAGTTGCCTCCGATGAGGACAACTCCTCACCACCTGTTGATTATTCAGAAGAGGAAGCAGCTTCTCCTACAACTTCAGGAAACACTACTATGGAAATTTCTCTTCATTCCTTGACTGGTTTGGTGAATCAAAGTACTATTAGAGTCCCTGGTAAACTAAATAAACAAGATATCTTTGTGCTGATAGACACAAGGAGTACTCATAGTTTTGTGGATGCATCACTGGATACAAAATTATATCTCCACATGGCTCCAACTGGTAAAATGCTGGTCACAGTGGCAAATGGTGACACAACTATCAGTGAAGGTGTTTGTCAAGATTTACAGTGGTCTATGCAAGGGTGTCACTTCTCTGGTGATCTAAGAATCCTTCCTTTAGGTGGATGTGATATGGTCTTAGGTGTTGACTGGTTAAAAAAGTTGGGAGATGTTATGTTCAATCTGGCTGAACTCAAGGCCTCATTTCACCACCATGGCAAACTTATTAGATTACAAGGTCACTCCCATAGTCCTTCTTGCAGTTTGCTTAGTGGTGAATCCTTCTTCAAATTCATCAAGAACAACACACCTGCTCTTATTGGTCAGTTTTTCTCCATCTCAGCTACTCCACTTGCCCCTGTTCCCCCAAAAATTACATCTTTTCTTCAAGACTATGAAGATGTGTTGGCCGAACTATCTACCCTTCCTCCCCCAAGAGATTTAGATCACAAAATCCCTCTAAAACCATCCTCACTACCCATTTCTCAAAGACCTTATAGATGTCCCTATATACAGAAGCAGTAGTTAAAAATTTGGTTCAAGAAATGTCGGATGTTGGTTTTATACAAGACAGCCACAGTCCATTTGCTGCTCCTATACTATTGGTCAAGAAGAAAGATGGATCATGGAGATTTTGTGTTGATTATAGGAAACTTAATGAAATGACCATCAAATATAAATTTACTATTCCACCGATTGAGGAATTACTTGATGAGCTCAATAGGGCTGTAATATTCACTAAGTTAGATCTCAGATCAGGATACCATTAGATTAGAATGCACATCCAAGATATCTATAAAACTTCATTCAGAACTCATCATGGGCATTATGAGTTTAAGGTGATTCCATTTGGTCTCACCAATGCACCTGCTACATTTCAAGCTCTCATGAACAAGATCTTCCAACCCTTTCTCAAGAAGTTTGTTTTAGTATTTTTTGATGATATCCTCATCTACAACAAGTCTTTAGAGGATCATTTGGTGCATCTTTCTCAAGTTCTGTCCCTACTGAGACAACACTGCCTTTTAACCAATTTCAAGAAATGTTGTTTTGCTTAACCCCAATTGGCATATTTGGGTCATTTGATTTCTTCTGAAGGGGTTGCTGCTGATCCTGACAAACTAGCTGCAATGCAGAATTGGCCACAACCAATAAATCTCAAACAACTGAGGGGTTTTCTTGGACTTACTGGGTATTATAGGATATTCATCAAAGGGTATGGCACTATTAGCAGGCCACTTACATACATGCTCAATAAGGACTCATTTGTTTGGTCTCCTACAGTACTTCAGGCTTTCCAAGACCTTAAACAGGCTATGACAACTGCTCCAGTGCTTGCATTACCAGATTTTTCTTCTCCATTTGTCTTAGAGACTGATGCTTGCTCCAGAGGTGTAGGTGCTGTGTTGATGCAGTTTGGTAAACCTATTGCTTTTTTCAGTAAGCCTATTGGACCCAAATCCCTAGCTCTGTCCACTTATGAAAAAGAACTCTTGGCAATAGTGATGTCAGTACAAAAATGGAGACACTATCTCTCTCATTCTCAGTTCATCATTAACAATGACCACCAAAGCTTGAAATTCTTTATGGAACAAAGAATGACTTCAGTTCTGTAGCAGAAGTGGCTTATGAAACTTTTGGGCTTGGATTATGTGATAAAGTACAAGAAAGGACGAGATAATATTGTTGTTGATGCCTTGTCCAGACTCCATCACCCTTCAGAATGTATTGCTATATCTTTATCTCAACCTCCGTGGATACAAGACATCATTAGTAGTTATGACAATGACATTGTGGTTCAACAACTCTTGGCTCAGCTGCTGGTCAATCCTTCTCATCAGTCCTTGTCCTTGCAAGGAGGCATTCTCAGGTACAAAACTAGACTATATGTTGGTAGTGGCAATCACATAAGAACTTCTATTATGCAATCAGTACATTCATCAACTGTGGGTGGTCATTCTGGAATGCTAGGCACTTACACTAGAGCTAAATCCTATTTTTTCTGGCAAAAAATGAAGCAAGACATTTTCAAATTTGTTGCCAACTGTGATGTTTGTCAATGCAATAAGAATGAACATAATGCTCCTGCTGGCCTCTTACAACTATTGCTTGTACCAGACACTCCTTGGCAACATGTCTCTATGGATTTCATTGAAGGCTTACCTCTTTCAAATAGAAAATCTGTCATTTTAGTCATTGTGGACAGATTAACCAAATACAGTCACTTCTTAGCCCTCAGCCATCCTTTCACAACAATCTCTGTAGCTAAAGAGTTCATGCACCACATCTTTAAACTACATGGGTTACCTTCCTCTACAGTCTCTGACAGAGACAAGATATTTATTAGCCAATTCTGGCAGGCACTATTCAAGTCCCTTGGCACTACATTGAATCTGACTACTGCCTATCATCCTCAGTCTGATGGCCAAACTGAGAGAACAAATGCTTGTTTGGAGCAGTACCTAAGATGTATGACTGGTACCAATCCTAAGTTTTGGACTAACTGGCTGGCTCTAGCTGAATGGTGGTTCAACACCAATTACCACACAAGCTTGAAGATGTCACCATTTCAAGCTCTCTATGGGTATACACCTCCACATCTTACTTTTCCAATTACAACTACTACTTCTGTTTCTTCTGTTCAAGAATACTTGCAAGAGAGGGATCACATGTTGCAGTTGCTTAAGGAAGATTTACTCAGAGCTCAAGACAGAATGAAGTTTTATGCTGATAAAAGCAGATGTGACAGATCTTTTGTGGTAGGGGATTGGGTGTATTTGAAGCTGCAACCCTATAGGCAATCCTCAGTTGCTCTCAGAAAGAATTTCAAACTTTCAGCTAAGTATTATGGTCCTTTTGAGATATTGCAGAAAATTTGTTCTGTGGCATACAAATTAAATCTACCAGTGGGTTCAAGAATACACCATGCATTTCATGTATCTCAGCTGAAGAAAAAGATTGGTTTACATGCAGCTTGTCCTCCATCTCTTCCATTGGTGGACACTTAAGGTGCTTTCATTGTCACTCCTGTGGCTGTTCTAGACACCAGAAAAACCCTGCGTAGAGGTGTGGCAGTTCAGCAATTACTTATTCAGTGGACAAATTCTCAGCCTGAAAATGCTACTTGGGAAGATTTACATCACATTCGCGCTCAATTTCCAAATTTCATCCTTGAGGACAAGGATGTTTAGAAGAGGAGGGTATTGTCATATGCCTAGTAGCTGAACTAGCCACATGACTAGTATTTACTTTTTAGCTTAAATGAGTGTTCTTATTTCCGAGTCAGCCCGTTGCCTCAGTGAGCGTGAATCGTATGCTGTAATTGGTCCTTACTTTCTCTACGTGCCATTCCTACCTTGGTCCTTCCTAGAATAATTGTTAGCCACTAGATTGTTAGGTGGATCGAGTTCAACAGTTGATAGAGAGAGTTTAGTGATGAGAGAAATTGTTGTATTTATTGCAAATGATTTCTGTTGAATCAGGTAAGAAAGAAAATAAATCAAATTCAGGCTCATTCCTTTGGAAGAGTAGGTTACTGCTATGTGTGATTTGTATCCTTCTTGTTGATTCATAACAGTATTCCCTCATAAATCTTGTTAATGTTGAGCAAAGGAATGCTGAGTTGTACATTGAGCAAATGAATATTTGTCGAAATATTTCAGAGATATTCCCTCTCATAGCCGACTGGATGAGTCTCACGGGTACTGAGGTCAATACCGCATGTCTAAATCTAACATTTCCGAAGATACTGA
The DNA here is from genome assembly GCA_023531105.1 of Papaver atlanticum. Classification (NCBI taxonomy): domain Eukaryota; kingdom Viridiplantae; phylum Streptophyta; class Magnoliopsida; order Ranunculales; family Papaveraceae; genus Papaver; species Papaver atlanticum. The sequence goes on along the minus strand of JAJJMB010017781.1, from coordinate 2,610,975 downwards.
AGAAAGTAAAATCGGAAAAGATATTTATTGTTAATAACATTCTTTTCCCCCCTAGTTTCGTAGTGTTTACTTTATATATGTATTCATAAGGCTTGTGTCTTTGTTGCACTTGTTTACTTTATATATGTATTGTTATAAATATCCTATATTTTTGGAAGCCGTATAACTTTTTCAAGGTTGCAAGAAGTATGGCGAAAGTCACTAAATTATGGAAGCTCATATAATTCCTATGAGTTGCTTTAATTTAATGTACTACAATCGGCTGGATGTGGCTACTATGAAATTCGATTCAAAAGATTTTGAAGATTAAGGAAATTTAATAGATTTCGGTTTTCTTAACAATAAGCAAATGGTTAGACAAAATTTACTAAAACCTTCCGGATGGACCAATTATATTGAAGTGATGGAAAAATGTGGCACAAACATTATCAACCAACGTTCTATGGTGGGGATCAATATACTGAAGATGAGACTCTAGAGGAAAGTTATGCCAACTCAGTTCAACCTGTGCCACCGTCACCCCAAGATGTGCCACTAGATGAGACAATGACAGATTGACCTGTGCAACAATAATTAGATAAGCTAATAGAAGATCAACTTGTGCAACCTGAACATGTGCTAGTGGCAGGTGCATATCATTCAGTGATCATTGATCCAGGGGTAAATCAAACTGTGCAATCGCACCTAGAGATGGCAGATCAACCTGTGTGCAACTGCGATGGCAGGTAGCAGATCACAATGTGCAACCGCGAGCCAATGGAAGATCAACCTGTGTAACCTCAACATGTGCAACTGGCAGGTGCATATGAGCAGTCACTGGACCCTACCGCTTACAATCATCGCACAAACTTGAAGAACCTAAATCATCAATACCCATGAGTGATCATCAATACCCATAAGTGGGCTTTACAAAGAGGGCTAATCTATGCATAGTCATTCCAGGTTCACGCATGTTGAAGATAGTGGTTATAAAATTGATAGAACCTAAAATCGATGAAATACCAGATAGATGAAGACTAGAAATTGTTGAATCAACTGCTCCTCCATAATGACTGGTAATACCACTTCAGGGAGGATAGACCGTCCACCCAGTACCACTACCTACTTCGACTAAGGCTGAGCTTAATAGGAGCAAGAGACTAGGTGTCAACAACCAGAAAGAGATATTGTTTAGTCGTGGAAATGCCATGTCTGGTGCACCTATCAGAATGGGAACAAACCAATTCCCAAAGTGGAAATATTATAAATACCCTCCATTTTTGTTGACCTTGCACAGATACCCCCGAGGGGTAAAAAATATTTTTTTTGGAGTCAACTTTAGAAAGTTGCTTCCACTTTTCAGAAGTTAGGGGTATTTTTAAAAATTGAATAAAGGTATATTTTAAGGGGCGATTTTTGAGGGGTATTTAAATAATGTTCCCATTCCCAAATCCACATATCATCGCCGGCATAACCATAAAAAATATTATTAAAAAAGCGTGAGCCGTATCAGATCCTGACGTACCAGTAGGTACTAGAGGAGATCGCTATGATCGTTACTGTATCCGTATCGAAGAGATGCGTCAAAGTATTTGGATCATTGTGCAATGTCCTAAACAAATGCCTAGTGGGATGATCAAATCCGGCGATCATAAGCTATGCCCTCTATCACGAAGTCGAATGAAACTATCTATGGAATCCTTAATTCACCTTTTCAAGCCTTATACAGAAGGTTTTTCCGTACCAGCTCCTTCTACCTATACCGTAGTTGAAGCACTTAAAAGAGAATGAAATTAACACGACCCAGTGATCAAATTTTGGGTGGAAATCATCAACTCTATAATGTTTTAATTACGGCTCACGCTTTTTCAATAATCTTTTTTATGGTTATGCCGACGATGATAGGTGGATTTGGGAATTAGTTTGTTCCCATTCTAATAGGTGCACCTGACATGGCATTTTCACGACTAGATAATATCTCTTTCTGGTTGTTTCAACTAAGTATCTTGCTTTTATTAAGCTCAGCCTTAGTCGAAGTAGGCAGTGGTACTGGGAGGATAGAGGCAAGGCTTTGTAAATTGCCTTCGGATTTAACGTAACTAGAAGATTAAATGGAGCCATACAATTGCATATTAACTAGGGACTCTTCGACTCCTATTTTTTTTTTTTTTTTGAATATGTGTGTGTCAGCCAAGTCCTTCGATGACTTTTTTTTAAAAAAAGTTGTATATTTGTCGGTCGAGTTCCTTGCTGAGTGCTAGTTTCTTTTATTTTTTTGTGGAAATATGTGTCGGTCGAGTCCCTTGCTGAGTGCTAGTTTCTTTTATTTTTTGTGGAAAGATGTATGGTCTGTATACTCCAATCTACCGTTGAGTTTTAAAATTTAACAAATATGTTTTAAAATGATATGTAAGTTTCTCCAATCTACCACAAAGCAAAAGTGAATCAGCATCACCTCGGTTGAGCACGACATCTGCATGTTACGTGAAGTACCCATCTTTACAACAACTTCATGTAGGTCAGTCAACTGTACTTCATATTTTCTTTTAAGAGAATGATAGATGTTATTTTGATGTTAGGGTTTATAACATCTCCATCACTTTGCTGTTAATTCGAACGTTAATGTTTTTGTTGGGTATTTAATGGAGTAATTGTGTTAGTGTTAGGTTTTTATTTTTATTTTTTGTGTATCCGATTGTGAAACTGTGATAGGTTAGAAGCTTACAAACTAAGTTAATGATCCAGCATAATTAATATCGATTAACAAGAAAATCATTTTCTCATACTTAATAACATTATGAATTACTTTGATAATGGATTGAACAATATTATTTTCATGTTTGTTATTATTGTGTTCTTCCATTTATAATCCGATAAAAATTTATTTAGTCTAATCATATGAACTACTTTCCTAAATATTTTTTTTTATAGGAAAAGTAAGACAAAAAACACCTTACAGAAAGATTACATCCCCAACAACAGATTTGCAAGGACCATTACAGAGATATTGATAGCAACAAAAAACTAAAAGATAATGTGAGCAACCGGACATCACAGAGATAATGAAGTAACTAAAACAGCATTGACAACTAAGAACACTAACAATTGTAGAGATATAGCAGAGGGAATCACCAAGTGATACAACCAACTGAATCCTTTCCTTGTGACGGTAACAATCAGATGGCATTGTTTGGAAAGAACTGGTTTCTTCCAAATCAATTAACAATTTTGCACTAGGCAAAAGGGTTAGCATCAAACAGGGGATCCATCTATCTCTCAGGGTTTTGGGGTTGTGAGGTTTTTCATTCTCATATAGATCTCCTTCCTTGTCACGATTAGGAGAAGCAGGATCATACCATGAGTAGCAGGATCCACTTTTTTGTAACAAAGTAACCTAAAAGGATCCAAATCAGGAGCACTCTTTAGTGATAAGTTCTTGCTTCTTTTTCTCTTTGTATCAGATGTTACTTCTATTGATCTTGGAGTTGAATATGTAATCTTTGTTGTTGCTTCAGTGATTTTTGTTGCCGTCGTTTCTGTGATTGTTGTTGTTGCTGTAGTTGGAGATTTAGTGATTTTTGTTGCCATTCTTGAAACCAGTGATTTTAAGGCTGATGTTCATGTTGTTGAAGAGGATGTAATTAGATCTGAAACGATTGGGTCTGATGAAGTAAAATATTTTGTGAAATTGAGACTAAGAGAACCAATTGATTTCCTTTGCAGACAAAGAAAACCCATCTTCTCCGATTGATTTCCTACACAACAAACTCAAACCAGAAATTGATCTAAACAAGATTACAGATAGGAGATAAGACTTGATAATCTAAAAGTAATAGAAAAGATGAAACTTAAGCTAAAAACAGAAGAAAAATCAAAGGACTGAGAAGGGTTGAGCATCTCCCGCTCAAATCCACTCCAAAGGGGCCGATCTGAGCAGGAGATGGATTCAAACGACGCTAGGGTTCGTTGAGTTTTTGGGTTTTTTCTTCTCTCAGAGAGAGGAAAGAGAAACTGTAGGAAAACAATACTTATTTTTATCCGCCTACTTTTTGTTATAATGTCAAAAATAAACCCTTCTGACTCTGCAGGATATGACTGAGCGGTACTAATTAATGGTAGAAATCCTATTTTTTGTCTGACTTTCACGGGGAACGAATTTTGTTGCAAAGCTTATTAAGATTTGCATCCAGTAGTAGCAAGCAAGGGCACCAACAACAAGACTAAAGTTTCATGAACAAGAAACTCATAAAGAATAAATTATAGTTATTTGTGATCCAACATATGAAGATTATGATTATTCATTCTTCTGGTCATGGTATGCCTCCAAATTTACGCTAAGTTGACAGAAGCCTAGCCGCAAGTCGTGTACTTTATTATTATTATTTCTGATTTACACACTTTTTTTTGGCACTCATTTTTTACAACCCAAACCGTGTAATCTTCTTATATGTCAATCAAGTTAGTAAGATATGTGCATTTTTCCATATTGTTAGCTAGCCTTGAGTATACGAGGAAATAATGAGAAAATTATTCATGTACATTGGGCACAAGAATACCAACTAAACATTTTCATAAAGTTATTTGAAAAATGGTTTTGCCAATCAATGATTCTAGCTGACCATGAAAACTGACGAACCTAAAATCATCTAACTTGGTTCAAGGGTTAAAAATCGGAAACTAGGTAGACAGTTCCATAAGATCCGTACGAGGTTAATGTGCTTGCTCAGTAATAATTCACAATAATTTGTTTTCTGATTATCAATTTCTAAATACAAATTAGCCAAGTCAAGTTGACGAACAAAAATCTCACAAGAAATTCAATGACGCCCAGGATAATAGTAATTCTATTATTGGAATAATTAAGAATATTATTACTGGGGCTGTAGGGGGCTATGAATTTGGGGGCTTAAATTACTAATTGGAACCAAAACTATATAGGGGGAGACCAGATTTTATGTAAAAGTTCAAAAATACCCTCAATCATTTTCACTTATTACCCTTCTACCCTTCAATTAACTAATTAATCTAATAAATAAAAAACTGAAAAATCATTAAATAAAAAAAACTGAAAAGCATTAAAAGAAAAAGAAAAAAAAAATCCGTCCCTCCCATTCACTATATTATTTCTTCTTCTTCTCCTCACTTTCTTTTCTTCTTCTTCTTCTTCTTCTTCTTCTTCTTCTTCTTCTTCTTCTTATTCTTCTTCTTTTTCTTCTTCCATTCTTCATTTGAAACGATTAATCGTCGATTCAAAAAAAAAATCATCATCTATTAAATTCATTGAATAAAACCATGAAACCTAAGGAAAATCTAGGTCAATCTTCGTCGAATCCACCTCCTTCTGAAGCAAAGAAATCAACTTCATCAAATGAAGATGAAACTGAAGATCAATAAGAAGTGAACGAAGGAGATGCACCAGCCGGTGAGACTCCTGATATGACAGCAATAAGGTATGAATTGAAAAACCCACTCTTTATTTAAGTGTTTTATTGATTATTCAGTTTGTTTCGAAAATTTTAGGTCTGAAAAAACAGTTTTTGAAAATGATTACGGCTGGGAGTTCTTGTATTCCCAGTCGTAAATAGGCTTCACGGTTGGGATCTATTTTTTCCCCAGTCGTGTATATGTTTTACGGTTGGGGTATCAAAGAACTCCCAGCCATTTGTAAGCTTTACGTTTGGGATATCTAAGAACACCCAGCCGTAAAATAGTCGATGCGTACGAGATGGAGAAATCCTATCCGCAACAAGTTCTATACGGCTAGGTTATTCCTAGCCGTATATTCTCCTGTGTTCGATTTTTTTTCTTCAGCGGTAGTGTTTTCGTCTCGGTCTTTCTATCCGTAATGTTGTTTCCCAACTGTAATATTTAGTTTCCTAGTCGATTTTATATTACGGCTTGGATTTTCCTAGCCATATGTGTTACTTTGCTGACTATTAAACCAACTGTATTTTCACGTATAGGTTTTCCTATCCATAATAGGAGTAACCAAGCCGCAAATTATGTTTCCTAGACGTTATCTGCTTTACGTCTAGGTCGATTACTAAACTTCCCATCCGTAATTGTGTTTGCGTCTGGGACTATCCATTGTTCCTAGCCATTTTCAGTGTCACAGCTTGGTTTTGTCAAAATTTCCCAGCCGTTTTTACTTATCTACTTTTGGTTTTTGGCCATGTTTGTGAACAGAGCAAAAGAAAAGAAGAAGAAAAGATCATAAGAAGTAACACCTCGTAGTGACCCGACTCCCCAACCTCATCACACAAAACCATTGGGTGCAAACGCAAGGAATGCAAGTGGAGTTGTGACTGGTGGAGAAAGTGAAGTTGGAGGTGATGTAGTTGGAGCTGGAACTGCTTTAGGTAGTCAAGTTGTAGTTTCCACAGGTGGAGGAAATGAAGTTGGAGTTGGTGGAGGAAGTGAGGTTAGAGTTGGTGTTACTGGAGGAACTAAAGTTAGAGTTGGTGGAGGAAGTGAAGTTGTAGTTGGTGGAGGAAGTGAAGTTAGAGTTGGTGGAGGAAGTGAAGTTGGAGTTGCTGTTACTGGAGGAATTGAAGTTCGAGTTGGTGGAGGAAATGAAGGTGTACTTGTTGTTACCGGAGGAACTGAAGTTGGCACTTCTAGTGGTGCTGCTATTGATAAAGGTAAATCCGTAGTTGAGGAGGACAAGAAGGAGGGAAAGAAGAAGTATCCACCAAAACAAACAACAAGACAAATAATTGATGCTATGGTGCCTTTACCTCCCAAGAGGAATGAGAGACCTTGGGGTGCGCCAAGAGATCGTTCAGTCTTGATTGGTTACCCGTCTTCATGGGCTGCTAGGGTTTGTGGCACAAAGGTAATAAATCAAATTACATATATGTTATTTTCATTTTATTATGAGTTATTTTGTAAAAGGGTCGTATGTTTATGGTGAAATTAGGGTCTAGGTCGTGAAACATGCAGTTGATGCATTTGGGTCATAGACTGACCATGAACCGTTAACTAACTGTCAGATTAAGAATAGATACTGATAGGTGTTTAAAACACTGTGATTTTATATCTATGTTTATGCTTTCTTTGCTAGTTTTCTTGTAAAATATGTATCTTATGTTTGCTTTTGAGTGTTTAGGTACTTTGGAGTCATTTAGAGGAAAAGAAGAAGAAATCGTACATTCGGAGCAAGAAGGGCGAAAGCATCATTTCTAGTGCACGTGCTATTGGGAGCGCGGTGGAGGATAAAGGACAGCCACCTGCCTACAACAACACTTTTGTTGGCCTATATTAATCTGTTGGGTGCCTATAACAATTCCTATCATTATCCAACCCTGAAAACAAGAAAAAAATGTTTTCTCATTACATTCAACCTATATTTCAGAGCTGAGAAAAAGAAAAATGGTTGCTGCTGTTCTTCAAAATTGAGAGAAGATTTGGTTCTGCTGGTGATGCTGGTGATCAATTGAACTACACAGACAAATTGGTTTTGTTTCCTAAAATCAGAGAAGATTAAGAAGATGGGTACTTGTCAGTTGGTGGTGACAATAAACTCAGGGAAGAAAAAGGGGATCTGTGATGTTATGGAGCAGATTGAGTGTTTCTGAGCTCAAATTCAACAACCAGGGTTAGATGGAGAAGATTGAGAAGCTACAGAATTGGTGACAAATTAAAGAGGGGTTTGATGTTTGCTGCTTAGAATGAGGAGATCTGAAGTCGATTTAGGGTTCCTGCTAAAATCTGGTGATTGAAATGAGAAGATTAAAATGGGTTTGATGTTTGATTTATTAAGAATTACAAGCTAGGTTTGTATTGATTCTGTGAAATTACTGTGAGAAAATGGGTTCATGTGATGAACAGAGATGGAATCTGACAAGGGGTTTTGAAGAAATTGTTGTCGAGATCGATGGGTAAAGAGGTTTTTGAAACTGAGAAAATAGGAGTTGATGATTACTGCCATCGATTATGGGTGCATTTTGTAATGTTTTGAATCCAAGAAGAGATAGAGATAGAGCTGCAAGAAGCTACAGTAACAGTAATGGTGTCGATGGAACTGCAGGAGGAGATTCTGAAGCCAGCTGAAATGAAGGTTAAATGGATGGCTGTAGGTCTTGGAATGGAACTGTAATGAGGCAATGGCACTGGGGTGATTGCATTTGGTATTGAAATGGCAAAATTGCAGGCAAGGAAGAAATGCAGTTCAGGTTGTTGTTGCAGTGATGACTGAAGCTGAGCAAATGACATGTAAACCTAGAGCAAAGACTGTTGCCTGTAAGGAGTATGAAATGCGTGAAGATGAAGTTTCTGGTGGTTTTGAGATGATATAATGCAGGTGGAATGAAGTGTAAGTTGCTGTTGCTTTGCAGTGGTTATAGCTGAGTTTGGTTGTAGTACAAGAATCTGGAGGAGTTGCAGCTAGTTGTGTTTGAATATGATCTCAAGAACTGGAGGTGGAATAGGTTGGTTGTGACTCAAGAGTTGACAGTCATGGAAAGAAATGCAACAGATAGTGATTGCAGCTCAGATGATACAGATGTTGTTGGTGTCTAAACTGCGATTTGAGGAAATGGGTATGCAGATTTAGAGCTACAGAATGAGATAGAAGTGTTGGTACCGTAAATGGTGAAAGGGTTGTGGGAGTTAGAGAAAGAAATGGAGGTTGATGCTTGTATGGTGTAGATATGGAAGAATGGTGGTAGATGCAGCTTTTGTTAAGAAGATGGTGTTACTAAGTTTGAAATGGTGGAACTGAAGTGTGGTGGTTATGTTGAGCTGCTGGTGAAATGGTTGCAGCTACAGATGGTTTGTGCAAGTATGATGTTGTTGTTTATGATGCTGAGAAGAATGAGTCTTGGCTGAGTTTGACAGTGTAGCTGTTGCTAAAGCAGTGAATGAGATAGCTCGAGTGAATTGGAGTTGCAGAATGACAAGACTAGAAAGAACTAAAGCTGCAGAGAAAGTGAAGTCCATCATGGCGCAACACATGTACATGGTTAGGCAGTGCAATGGCCTTGGCAAAAACCAACTCAGCCCATCCAGCCAAGTCAGTTAGCTGACTTTGGCACTGACTCTGATTCACACAGTTTGGCTCGGTCTGTCTAACCGAGTTAACTCAGTTGACCCTAGACCTGACTCGTTTGACTTGTGACCAGTTTGACTTTCCCGGTCACCTGAGATGACTTTTCTAGTCAGTTTCCGGCTAACTCCCGGTGATCCCAGTTTTCCGAGGACAAGTTTTCGTCCAGAATTTTGAGATGGGTATTTTTCTACATATGGGCTTGGTGGATATCTTTGTTATGGACCTTTTAAGACTAGACCTAATTTTAGAAGTTTGAGGAAAGCTACAAAAAGAAAGAGTCTTCTACAACTTTGGGATCACGTATTCTACGTGGAGCTAAGGAGAGAGCCGTTTTTTTTTACGCTACTAGGGTTTGCTTTGCTTTCATCTTCTTTTCATTATTATTATGTTGATGAACTCCATAGCTATGAGTAGCTAAATTCTATATTATTGGTTAAGGATGTAGTCCTATATCTATAACTTGTGCTTGATTAATGCATTAGTTTTCTCTCTTGATTATCGTTCAAAACTCTACTATTTTTATAATCACATGATTGATGTATTGTGATAGGATTTAGATGTTTGTTTAGTTAAGTGGCCAATTAATTGAATTTGCATCTTGTCCATAGCTAATTGAGGGTTTATCATCGAGAGATAACCCTAAATATAAGTAGCATGATATGATTACGGTTTGTAGTGATACACTCTTGTAATCATATGTAGAGTTTGACCATTGTCCGAATTGTCATGCGCAATGTATGACAATTGCATTGATTAGCCTATTTCTGGAACTTAATGCTCCTAGGAATTGAACTTAATTTGCGCAAGGCGTTAGGTTATTCTTTAGGTAGAATTCATATCCGCAACTCTAATGTGTGTGTTGATGAACTTAGGAAATTAACGGATTATCTTGCTCACTTGATAATCTAGGGCTTTTGATGATAAAGAGATTAAATTGTAATTCTAATCATTGCAAGCACTTGTCTAAGATTGAAGATGAATTCCTTGACCAATATTCCCATCTTATTGATTACTTCCAATTATTTACTGCTTTGATTTACTTTTATTGCATTAATAAAACAAAAATTTCCCCCTTTGGTTACTAAGAAACTAGAATTTTATAACAACAATTGCATCTCTGTGGAAACGAACTCTTCCTTACCTTTTACTTCATTTATATTTTGTTGAGTAAGAAAGTGAATTATTTTTGACGCATACGACTGCGATCAAATTTTGGCGCCGCTGCCGGGGAGGCATACGGCTTGTTATTAAGTGTTTAGTTTCTTTTTATTATTTTTCTGCTTGCATATTTGCTTTTCGTTTCTTGTCTTGTTTCTCACTTATTTGCGAGAATTTTTTTCAGGTACCTAATCCCTGGCTTCTAAAGATTGGAATTATCCAAGGTGCGGGATAGCTACTCGAAGAGGCACAATACTCCAACCAAGGCAAGACACAACGGAAGAACAAGACTTGGAAGTAGAACACGAAGCTCTTCAGCAAGAAGAAGAAGTAGAAGAACAAGAGGTTCCGGTTGAACAAGAGCCACCTTTTGAAGAAGAAGAAGCAATGGGTGATGCGAATCGTATACTCAAGGACCTAGCTTCTCACAAGCTCGATACACAACAATGGTGTATCCAAACTAACTCAACCTTCGAGATCAAGTCGGGGTTGATTAGAGAGTTACCAAAGTTTCATGGCATGGTGAATAAAGACCCAAACAAACATCTTATGGACTTCCATACCATAGTCATGGCCATGCTTCTAGCGGAGACTAATGCGGATGGAGCTATGTTGAAAGCTTTCCCGTTCTCTTTGGCGGGCAATGCTAAAGAATGGTTGTACTATTTTCCTTTCGGAAGTGTCACAACATGGAATGGGTTGAAGAAACTTTTCCTAGAGAGGTATTTTCATGCATCAAAGGCTACTCAAATTCGCAAGGAGATTTGTGGGATAAAGCAAAATGTGGGAGAATCTTTGTATGAATGTTGGGAGCGATACAAGAGATTGGTGGCAAGCTATCCACACCACCAATTCAGTGACGTTATGATAATCCAATACTTCTACGAAGGTCTCCAAACAAGTTATAGATATCTTCTTGACGCCGTGTGTGGTGGTGCACTAGTGAACAAGACGGTAGCCCAAGCTACCGAGTTGATTGAAAGTATGGCTGCGAACTCGCAACAATTCTACACAAGAGGTGAACCAATGGTTAGGCGAGTGCATGAAGTTACTGATTCATCATCATACCATGATCAAAGGATGGATAATATGGAGCAGATGATGCAAAGGATGGCTGCGGTTATTTTACCTTCATATGTTTAAGAGTTGGAGCAAGCTAGTGCGGTCTTTCCAAATCAGCAAAGACGGTATGATCCCTACTCCAACACTTACAATCCGGGATGGAGAGATCACCCCAATTTTAGTTATGCCAACAAGCAAGGAGCGGTTCAACAAACCAACTTCAACCACCCAAGTGGATTTCAACCACAACAACAATAATTTCCACAACAACAACAACAACCTCAAAATCAGGGGTCAAGTATGGAAAAGTTGTTGAAGTCTTTTATGCAAAGAACGGAGAGTACGGTTAAGGAGTTGCAAACTCAAGTTGGTTCTATGGCTATTGAGTTGAACCAATTGAAGGCACAAAATGGTCGGAAACTCCCTTCTCAACCTATCAACCCAAAATAGGGTGTCAATGCAATTACGTTGAGAAGTGGTAAATAACTTGTGGAACCCGAAGTTGCTGATTCGGGCAAAGAGGAAGCTCCAAAGGTACCTATTTTGGAGGAGAAGAATGAGGCTTCTCCCCAAACTTCTGAGGTACCTACTTCTAACTCTAAAACTCCGGTTTCTACTTATGTTCCTCCTTTACCTTTTCCTCGCAGATTTGCGAATTACAAGAAGGCGGAACTAGAAAAAGAGATTTTAAACATTCTCAAGAAGATCCATGTGAACATACCACTCATAGATGCTATCAAGCAAGTTCCAAAGTATGCAAAGGTCTTGAAGGACTTGTGTACCAATAAGCAAAGGCTCAAAGGAAATGAAGTGCTAAGTGTGGGGGAGAATGCTTCGGCAATCTTACAACACAAACTCCCACTGAAATGCAAGGATCCTGGTAGCTTTGACATTCCCGTCAATATTGGTAACACTGCATTTGACAAAGCAATGTTGGATTTAGGTGTATCCGTAAATGTTACGCCCGCATCTATGTATAATTCACTCAATTTAGGTCCTCTTAAAAAGTCTGGAATTGTGTTGCAATTAGCCGATCGCTCTAATGTCTACCCGATGGGTATTGTTAAGGATGTTCTTGTGCAGGTTAATCAACTAGTATTTCTAGTAGATTTTTGTGTCTTAGAGATGGATGAAGGTTCACCAGATTCGTCTCTTCCATTTCTACTTGGGCGTCCCTTCATAAAAATGATGAAAACCGTTATTGATGTAGACAAGGGAACGTTGACTATGGAATTTGATGGAGAAATAATACGTTTCAATATTTTCGAGACGATGAGATATCCTAGTGATGTCCACTCTTGTTTCTCTATTGATGTGATGGACACATTGGCGCAAAAAATGTTTGAGTTGAATGGCGCTGATACTTTGGAAACTGTGCTCACTACACATATTGATGATGGTTTGGAGTACGGTGATGAGATTAAGGAAACCATTGGTTCTCTTGACTCATTACCGGAAAAATCTGCACTTAAGAATATTTCATATGCTTCTTTACCTTGCAATGATGAAAAACTTATGCCTTCTATTGTTAAATCTCCAAAGTTGGAATTGAAACCTCTTCCAAGTCACTTAAAGTACTTGTACTTGGGTGACAAGGAAGACTTACCCATGATTGTTTCTAACGAGCTTAGTGAATTACATGAGCAAAAAATTCCAAGGGTGCTAAGGACGTACAAGACGGCCATAGGATGGACAATTGCCGATATCAAGGGTATAAGCCCTGCCGTTTGTATGTACAAGATCCGTTTGGAAGACGATGCAAAGTCTACAAGGGAAGAGCAACGTCGGTTGAACCCTCCAAAGATGGAAGTTGTGAAAAAGGAGATACTCAAGCTTTTGGACGTGGGTGTTATCTACCCCATATCCGATAGCAAGTGGGTAAGCCCGGTACAAGTAGTGCCAAAGAAATCAGGTGTGACAATGATGGAGAATGATAGGAACGAACTTGTCCCAACTCGTGTGCAAACCGGTTGGAGGGTTCGTATTGATTACAGGAAATTGAATGCCACCACTAGAAAATATCACTTTCCTTTTCCATTTATTGATCAACTGCTTGAACGTTTAGCTGGACACTCTTATTATAGTTTCCTTGATGGCTATTCAGGTTACAATCAGATTGTGATAGCGCCGGGGGATCAAGAGAAAACTACTTTCACTTGTCCTTTCGGTACTTTTGCTTATAGAAGGATGCCTTTTGGCTTGTGCAATGGTCCAGCTACCTTTCAAAGGTGTATGTCTTAGACGTATTTATGTGTCTATTTTCATCTCTATTGTATATATTGTTAGTACCCATTTTTGTACTTATTATGGTGTTTTATGTGTTTGTAGGTATTTTTGGGCAATAAACATTTTTGGAAAAAAATCGGCTCGAAAAGTTGTCTAAAGGCACCCAAGGGACATTTGTTATTCGGACTCTCAGTTTGGATAAGAGGCACCTCAGTTGGGCACCTGCTATTCGCACCCCCGGTCTGGTTAGGGGGACACCCTTCTTCATCGTTTGAAAAAGAATTTTGGCGGGAAAAATTCCAGTTTACTGCGGAATTTTCTGTTGGATTTTTGGAGGAGTTTCAGTGAGATTCAATCACTGATTTTGATTGGGATGAACGTGATATGCCCAAACAATGGTGGTATGAGTGTTTTAATGCGTTCAGTTGGGCTGGATATTCGTCGGGAAGAAAATATGCAATCTCGGGAGTACAACGTGCTTGAACGTGTGTTGATCGAGTTTGGATAGAGTTTGGTTGCTGCAGAAGTGTGGAGGAGTCAAACAAGGAAGTTTTGGAAGCTGTAGACGCGTGAAACAACAAGAAGAGAAGTTATTTTCGCGTGAATATCCGAGAGCAATAAAAAGAAAATATTCGCATTCACTGGAGATTTGTGGATTAATAACGATATATTCTTAGGCCTATGGAGTATAAAAATAGTTTCTGAGGTCTAGGAAGAGGGTAGAGAGTTTAGGGGGAGAAAAGGGAGACGTTTAGAGCATCAAAAAAATCGAGAAAAAAAGTTACAGGAAGTTGTTGCTTTCTGCTGGTGAAGAAGGTACGAAGAACATAAGACCCTCAAAGACCGTCATTCTTCAACAGTGCTAGTGACGGTATTTCCTTATCGTTTCCTGTAACAACTGATTTTGTAACAAATATAAGTGTTACAAAACCCGGTTTTTATCATTTTTTCTCCCATTTCATCATTTGTGAACCATTTTTGAGCATTAATAAAGATGAATTTTGAGCATGTTTCCATGATAATGATGAGCTAATTCCCGCGTAATCAAGGCACGGAGGAAGCTATTGTTGCATGAATAATTGGTAATTATTTTACTTTTCTCTAATTTGCATTTTATAATTCACTCAAATCACTGCTTTGCATAATTTTAATTGTTTGCATAATTTTTCTTAATTAGTTGTGATTCAATTAGATAGGTTATACTTTGTTTAGATAATCTATGCTTAAGGGATACAATTAATGTTTGAGAATATGCTTGATCATTTGTGAATTAAGAAAAAGAGATTTTAAAAATAATTAGAGTTTTGGAATTTTTACCATCATTCATTCATGTGTAATAGTGGAATCTAGTGTCTTGGTTATTTTCAATTTAAAAAACAAATTTGGATTTAAATTTTCTCTACTTTTAGTTTAAATAAGTCTAAAATCAATTGCTTTCACAAGTCTCACGAACCTTTTACTACAACAAAGTTGAAATCACATCAGTATGGTAAGTATCTTTTCAGAATATGTTGAAAACATCATTGAAGTGTTCATGGATGATTTTAGTGTCTTTGGTGATTTATTTGACCTTTGTTTGAACAATTTGTCACTAATCCTTGAACGATGTGTTGAAACAAACCTTGTGCTGAATTGGGAGAAGTGTCATTTTATGGTAACTCATGGCATAGTTTTAGGCCATATAATATCTTCTAAAGGCTTGGAAGTTGATAAATCTAAGATAGACCTTATTCGTGCTCTAACCCCTCCCACTACGGTAAGGGAGATACGTTCTTTTCTTGGTCACGCAGGTTTTTATCGTAGATTCATCAAGGATTTTTCCAAGATAGCATCACCACTTTGCAACTTATTGCAGAAAGATGTGGTTTTTAACTTCGATGAAAAATGCGTGACGGCATTCAGTCGTTTGAAAGAACTTTTGATTTCAGCCCCTATCATTAAACCACCGGATTAGAGCAAGCCTTTTGAGCTCATGTGTGATGCAAGTGACTATGAGGTTGGTGCGGTGCTTGGGCAGTGTGTGGGGAAGATACCCCATGCAATTTATTATTCTTCTAGGACACTCAATGAAGCCTAACAAAACTACACAACCACTGAAAAAGAGTTGTTAGCTATTGTTTTTGCTTTGGAAAAGTTTCGCTCTTATCTAATTGGTACAAAAGTTGTTATCTTTTCTGATCATGCAGCGCTTAGGTACTTGCTATTGAAGAAAGAGGAGAAACCGAGGCTCATACGATGGATTTTACTCTTGCAAGAATTTGATATAGATATCAAAGACAAGAAAGGAATTGAGAACACCGTTGCGGATCACTTGAGCTGTCTTGGTGTGGATAAGGAACCTATCCCATTGCGTGAAAGTTTCCCAGATGAGCAACTATTCTCAATTGCCTTTGGAGAACCATGGTACGCTGATATTGTTAATTACTTGGTTTCTAAACAAATCCCAAAGAACTTGTCTCGTGCTGAGAGAGACAAACTTAAGAAGTTAGGAAACCAATACATTGGGATGATCCATACTTATGGAAACATTGTAGTGACCAAGTAATACGAAGGTGCGTTCCCGAATCTGAATTTAACTCTATCTTGTCTTTTTGCCACTCTTATGCTTGTGGAGGACACTTTGGGAGCAAGAGAACCGCTCATAAGGTACTATAATGTGGTTTCTTTTGGACAACTTTGTTTAAGGATGCACATGCATTTTTTACCACATGTGATAGGTGCCAAAGAACAGGCAATCTAGGTGATCGAAATCAAATGCCACAAACTATTGTTCAATTTGTTGAGGTTTTTGATGTATGGGGAATTGATTTTATGGGACCTTTTGTCAATTCTAGTGGGAATTATTATATCTTTCTTGCTGTTGATTATGTCTCGAAATGGGTGGAAGCTAAGGCCATCCCAACTAATGATTCTAAAGTGGTTTCAGATTTTGTGCAAGCAAACATTTTTGCAAGGTTTGGAATTCCAAGAGCCATAATTAGCGATGGGGGTTCACATTTCAAAAACAGGTTCTTACAAAGCTTGTTAAGGAAGTACAATGTGTCGCATAGGATTGCAACACCATATCACCCCCAATCAAATGGATAAGCCGAGGTTTCCAACCGAGAGGTGAAATCCATTCTAGAGAAGACGGTGAATCCAATAAGGAAGGATTGGAGTTCGTGACTCAATGATGATTTGTGGGCATATAGAACCGCATACAAGACACCTATTGGGATGTCTCCCTTTAGGCTTGTGTATGGTAAACCTTGTCACTTACCCGTTGAAATTGAGCATAAGGCGTTTTGGGCTATTGAGCAATGCAATATGGAGTTGGATGGTGCTGGAAGGCAAAGGAAGTTACAACTCCAAGAGCTAGAAGAGATTCGCAATGATGCATTTGAAAGCTCAAGGATTTATAAGGAAAAGACGAAAGCATTTCATGATAGAATGATCACAAAGAAACAATTTTGCATTGGGAAGAAAGTGCTTTTGTTTAATTCTCGCTTGCAATTATTTCCGGGTAAATTAAGGTCACGTTGGATTGAGCCTTTTATTGTGACTAATGTGTTTTCTCATGGTGCAGTGGAAATTCGTAGTTTAGCTACAGGAAATGAACTTAAAGTGAATGGGCACCGGTTGAAGCCATATTATGAGAACTTCTCTTCGGAAGTCGTGGAAGGAGTTAACCTTGTGGAAGTACTCCCTCTGGAGGAGTCTTAGCATACAAGGAGCTAGTTAGGCTGACGACTTTAAACCAAGCATTGCATGGGAGGCAACCCATTGGTTTTGTATCTCTTATCTTTTATTATTTTCTTGTCATGTTTTTATTTTATCTTTTTCTGATTTCTTGTCACATTGTCATGTAGATTTCCCACCTTGACTTTCTTTGGACGATTCAATTTGCATTGAGGACAATGTAAAGTTTAAGTGTGGGGGAGTGGTTAAGTATTTGCATTGTAAATTTTTCATAATTTTTCAACTTTTGTGTGAATTAGTGCATGAAAAACTCCAGCTTGTAGTTAGTTTAGAGTCACATAGTATACATGTCGCTAAGATTACATCGAAATTCTCACAAGAGTGACTGGACTTAAAGATGCCAGAGAACGTGATCGGGTTTCTTACTTGTATGAGAGTTAAAGTTAGATTTAACCATGCCAGTGGCAAATGAGGTGCAGACTGAATTCAGTATTAGAGTTGTGATCCCCTATAGTGGAGACTACCTATTATTACATCATGAGAGGCACCGACCTTCAATTCTTTGTACGTGTCTAAATTTGTGCTTTTAGAGTGTGTGTCACCGTACGTTAATTCCGGGTAGAATGGTGAGCTACCCAACTTCCCACCAATAGAAGCACTACTTTGATCTCTTGAGTGCTATTTTATCAATCATGAAGTTGACGTCAAATTGCTAACTTACATATCACTTGTATTCTTGTTCCCAATTAGCACCATCCACTTTATCTCTCTCTACACCAACAGGTCCATAGAAACACCATCATCATCAACAAGAGGAGCATCACAAATTCGAAGGAAAGTTGAAGACGTTCAAGGTTTACAAGCAACGGTACATAAATGAGCAGATTTCAGATTCAAGTAAAGCAACAAGACAAGGAGCAGAATTTGTACAAGTTGAAGACTTATGTCAAGAGCGAAGATTATCAAGATGAGAATTCAAGAAGTTTATGATATCAAGACATACAAGTTGTGAAGAATCAAGCGGTAAAGTACTTACACCATGGCCTTTGTACTTGCATTTTTATTTTATCTTATTTGTATTTTATTTTCTTATATCTATAAAAAAAAAAAAAAAAAAACAAGAGAAAATTTTGTTAGGTTCATTATTTGTTTTATTATTTTGTTTTATTTTGTTTTCATATTGTATTTGTTTTATTTTTCTTGTCTCAATTAAAAAAAAATAGAAAAGAAAAAAGAGACAAGAAAAATTCATTGTATCATATTTTGGTTTGTTTAGTTCTTTTTGGTTTTGTATCCTTTCAATAAAGCCAATGGAAAGAAGAAATATCCATAATGAAGTTTCAAGCAACAAGGAATTAGAGGAAAGAATCACATTGTCAAGATTCTACGAAGTTCAAAATTTCATCATCCAAAGTTGAAGACCGAATACGAAGATGAAATAAGGAGTGAAGACCGAAGACGTTTCTATGGATGCTGTTAGAGTGGTGCTAACTGCACGTCGAACGGATAACGAGGTAAGTAAGCATATTCCCACCTTCGTTAAGTGGTTGATTTCCTTTCTTAGAGATCGTCTGAAAAATGGGTTTTCAAAATAATAAAAGATGTGGGTTTTCAAAACAATTCGGAGGGTTTTGCCTTCCTACCATTCAACGTGTCGCAGGATTCTCTCTTCATTCCTACCTGGACACATGTGTGACCCATAAAAAAGCTGTTTATTATTGAGAGCAACTTCATAAAACCCTTTCTTGTGAGGCAGAATCGAGACTTTTGATCACTCTCGAACCTGGATTTCTTTCAATAAGGGATGGTTATTTCTCTCTCAACTTTTAAGGATGAGATTGTGTTCATTTATGTGTCTAACTTCTTATGACTAGTGTGCAGAATTTCCATGTCTTCTTAGCGCGTTGGATGCTATTATTTCGGAGAACTAGTAAGTTGGAAAAGTAGGTTTTGTGGGTATATCTCTAGTAAGTCCTTACGAGACTATAACTCGTCCACTAGGGACACCTAGGGGTTCAAAGGCTTGTTATACATGCTAAGTGTGACCGTAGCCTCGACGACACGGAGTTGTATGTATGCTTTAGAATAAGTTTTGTTTGATTTGCTCGAGGACTAGCAAAGTCTAAGTGTGGGGGAATTTGATAGGTGTCTAAAACACCGTGATTTTATATCTATGTTTATGCTTTCTTTGCTAGTTTTCTTGTAAAATATGTATCTTATGTTTGCTTTTGAGTGTTTAGGTACTTTGGAGTCATTTAGAGGAAAACAAGAAGAAATCGTACATTCAGAGCAAGAAGGGCGAAAGCATCATTTCTAGTGCACGTGCTATTGGGAACGCGGTGGAGGATAAAGGATAGCCACCTGCCTACAACAACACTTTTGCTGGCCTATATTAATCTGTTGGGTGCCTATAACAATTCCTATCATTATCCAACCCTGAAAACAAGAAAAAAATGTTTTCTCATTACATTCAACCTATATTTCAGAGCTGAGAAAGAGAAAAATTGTTGCTGCTGTTCTTCGAAATTGAGAGAAGATTTGGTTCTGCTGGTGATGCTGGTGATCAATTGAACCACACAGACAAATTGGTTTTGTTTCCTAAATTCAGAGAAGATTAAGAAGATGGGTACTTGTCAGTTGGTGGTGACAATAAACTCAGGGAAGAAAAAAGGGATCTATGATTTAATGGAGCAGATTGAGTGTTTCTGAGCTCGAATTCAACAACCAGGATTAGATGGAGAAGATTAAGAAGCTACAGAATTGGTGAAAAATTAAAGAGGGGTTTGATGTTTGCTGCTTAGAATGAGGAGATCTGAAGTCGATTTAGGGTTCCTGCTAAAATCTGGTGATTGAAATGAGAAGATTAATACGGGTTTGATGTTTGATTATTAAGAATTACAAGCTAGGTTTGTATTGATTCTGTGAAATTACTGTGAGAAAATGGGTTCATGTGATGAACAGAGATGGAATCTGACAAGGGGTTTTGAAGAAATTGTTGCCGAGACCGATGGGTTAAATAGGTTTTTGAAACTGAGAAAATAGGAGTTGATGATTACTGCCATCGATTATGGGTGCAGTTTGTAATATTTTGAATCCGAGAAGAGATAGAGATAGAGCTGCAAGAAGCTACAGTAGCAGTAATGGTGTCAATGGAACTGCATGAGGAGATTCTGATGCCAGCTGAAATGAAGGTTAAATGGATGGCTGTAGGTCTTGGAATGGAACTGTAATGAGGCAATGGCACTGGGGTGATTGCATTTGGTATTGAAATGGCAGAATTACAGGCAAGGAAGAAATGCAGTTCAGGTTGTTGTTGCAGTGATGACTGAAGCTGAGAAAATGGCATGTAAACCTAAAGCAAAGGCTATTGCCTCTAAGGAGTATGGAATGCGTGAAGCTGAAGTTTCTGGTGGTTTTGAGCTGATATAATGCAGGTGGAATGAAGTGTAAGTTGCTGTTGCTTTGCAGTGGTTATAGCTGAGTTTGGTTGTAGTACAAGAATCTGGAGGAGTTGCAGCTGGTTGTGTTTGAATGGGATCTCAACAACTGGAGGTGGAATAGGTTGGTTGTGACTCAAGAGTTGACAGTCATGGAAACAAATGCAACAGATGGTGATTGCATCTCAGATGATACAGATGTTGTTGGTTTCTAAACTGTTTTCGGAGGAAATGGGTATGCAGATTTAGAGCTACAGAATGAGATGGAAGTGTTGGTGCTATAAATGGTGAAAGGGTTGTGGGAGTCAGAGAAAGAAATTGAGGTTGATGCTTGTCTGGTGTAGATATGGAAGAATGGTGGTGGATGCAGCTTTTGTTAAGAAGATGGTGTTACTGAGTTTGAAATGGTGGAACTGAAGTGTGGTGGTTGTGTTGAGCTGCTGGTGAAATGGTTGCAGCTACAGATGGTTTGTGCAAGTATGATGTTGTTGTTTATGATGCTGAGAAGAATGAGTCTTGGCTGAGTTTGACAGTGTAGCTGTTGCTAAAGCAGTGAATGAGATAGCTCGAGTGAATTGGAGTTGCAGAATGACAAGACTAGAAAGAACTAAAGCTGCAGAGAAAGTGAAGTCCATCATGGCGCAACACATGTACATGGTTAGGCAGTGCAATGGCCTTGGCAAAAACCAACTCAGCCCATCCAGCCAAGTCAGTTAGCCGACTTTTGCACTGACTCTGATTCATACAGTTGGCTCGGTCTGTCTAACCGAGTTAACTCAGTTGACCCTAGACCTGACTCGTTTGACTGGTGACCGGTTTGACTTTCCCGGTCACCTGAGATAACTTTTCAGGTCAGTTTCCGGCTAACTCCCGGTGATCCCAATTTTCCGACGACAAGTTTTCGCACAGAATTTCTAGATGGGTATTTTTCTACATATGGGTTTGGTAGATATTTTGGTTATGGACCTTTTAAGACTAGACCTAATTTTAGAAGTTTGAGGAAAGCTACAAAAAGAAAGAGTCTTCTACAACTTTGGGATCACGTATTCTACTTGGAGCTAAGGAGAGAGCCGCTTTTGTTTACACTACTAGGGTTTGCTTTGCTTTCATCTTCTTTTCATAATTATTATGTTGATGAACTCCATAGCTATGAGTAGCTAAATTCTGTATTATTGGTTAAGGATGTAGTCCTATATCTATAACTTGTGCTTGATTAATGCATTAGTTTTCTCTCTTGATTATCGTTCAAATCTCTACTGTTTTTATAATCACATGATTGATGTATTGTGATAGGATTTAGATGTTTGTTTAGTTAAGTGGCCAATTAATTGAATTTGCATCTTGTCCATAGCTAATTGAGGGTTTATCATCGAGCGATAAGCCTAAATACAAGTAGCATGATATGATTACGGTTTGTAGTGATACACTCTTGTAATCATATGTAGAGTTTGACCATTGTCCGAATTGTCATGCGCAATGTATGACAATTGCATTGATTAGCCTATTTCTGAAACTTAATGCTCCTAGGAATTGAACTTAATTAGCGCAAGGCGTTAGGTTATTCTTTAGGTAGAATTCATATCCTCTACTCTAATGTGTGTGTTGATGAACTTAGGAAATTAACGGGTTATCTTGCTCACTTGATAATCTAGGTCTTTTGATGAAAAAGAGATTAAATTGTAATTCTAATCATTGCAAGCACTTGTTTAAGATTGAAGATGAATTCCTTGACCAATATTCTCATCTTATTGATTACTTCCAATTATTTACTGCTTTGATTTACTTTTATTGCATTGATAAAACAAAAATTCCCCCCTTTGGTTACTAAGAAACTAGAATTTTATAACAACAATTGCATCTCTGTAGAAACGAACTCTTCCTTACCTTATACTTTATTTATATTTTGTTGAGTAAGAAAGTGAATTATTTTTGACGCATACGACTGCGATCAGATACCAATTACCAAAAAGTGAAATCTGTTTGCTTAATGGCAGTACTACTTTGATTGTTAATTGATAATCATGTTGATCTCCAGATCTGGGCAACATTTTCTTATTTTCAGATGGATACTGGTGATTATATATGGATCTCTAGATCTGGGAAAGCAGGGTTGCCTCAAAGTCGCATGACATAAGGAGGAGAGAGATATGAATTTGTTGGTATAGTGTTTAGGACTTTAATAGAAGAAGTTTGATTATGATGGTGGTGGTGTTCTTCATGATTATGGGTATGATGAAGAACTTCCATGGTTGAGTGAGGTGAAGCTTTGTTACAGATGATACTATGAGATTTAATAGTCAATAAGTTTTACTTAATTGATCACCGGGTGGAGAATCACTCGGTTCATACTTAATTGTGGAGAATCACTCGGTTCATACTTAAGTAATTGAAGACGTTGGTGCCGGAGAAGAAAGACGGTTTGTTATCGGTTTATATCATAGTCGTTTCTTTTGACGGGTTAGAATGAGATAAACGGTTAGATGCGAAAGCATATTAGGTGATGATTAAGAGGGCAAAATAAATACCGATCTAAAAAAAGGGGAAAATAAAGATCCTTTTACGGTGTTCAAGTGGTCAACGTGGGTCAACTGGTGCTCAGGGTGTTTGGCCTAATATAAAAAGTTAACCGACTGTTTTTTAACGGTCTTCAGTCAGTCTACGACCCAAATGCATCAACTGTATCTTTTACGACCCAAACCCTAATTAGGTGTTAAACTTACGACCCTTTTACAAAATATCTCTTTTATTATGGATTATTAATTATAACAACCATTTTTTTTTTGTAGTTCCTGGATAAAGCGGTCCCTAAACTAAAGCACCAACAAGGAAAGTTTTGGCCGTTGGACAATGAGCATCCAGATGTGGTAGCTTTGGCAAAAGCTTCGGGGTTATGGTCTGGAATCGAGGCTTTGCAGAAGACATATGATGTTGTGACAGTTTGTGGTTTTAGAGAAAGATTACGACCCGAAACTATGACTTTTCATCTCCCGTTCGGTGAGATGACTATCACTCCAGATGATGCAAAGCAAATCACTTGTCTTGCTTTGGAAGGAAAGGATGTGTTTGAGGGTTTCAACAATTCTATGCCTTTTGATCAGCTTTGTGTCTTGGCGAAAGACTGTCTTGGGTGGGGAAAAGATGAAGTGGAAGAAGAGTTTGAGATAGGGTCTGGAGCCCAACCTAGAGCTAAAAGGCAATTTAGTCAACCGGGTGAAGTTAGTGAAACAATTAATATAGCAAGGAAGATTAATTTGGTTCGTCTGAAGGATAAGTTTGGGGATTTTGACCGCAAGACTGCTAGTGGAGAGGTGGTGATGGACGCAGAAAGAGCTAGACATACGGCTATAACTTACTTGTTGCACGCTCTTGGGACCGTCTTTTCCCCCGATTTCTCAGGAAATAAGGTAAATGCTTGTTATTTGCAGTGGTTGAAGACTCTCAGTCTCGATCCCAAAACAAACGAGGTACCTAGGTACTCGTGGGACACCGCCCTCCTTGCTAGTGTGTTGGACAGTCTTTGCAAAGCTTCTAGGTGGAACAAAACACAAATTACGGGATGAGTTGCTCTTATCCAGGTATCTTTTTGTTTTAATATAACAAATGTTTATTTATTTTACTTTTATATATTGGTTTGTGTGTAATATCTTATTTATAATTTTTTCTTTTTTTCCGTAGTCATGGGCTTATGACCATTTTAAAAGCTCGAGGCCTACTCGGGATACAAAATGGGCTCTAGAAAAATCTACAGGAGGAAGATACCCCTTTGGAGGGACCCAACACAAGGCTAAAGAGACGGAAATGGTCGAAATGAGGAAAAAGTTGGATGCTTTGAAAATCGATGATGTGGATTTTGATCCATATTTGAAACTTGATGAGGATGGAGAAGATGTAGCTGGTGATAGAGTATTTTCTAATGTGGCGGCCTATGCGGGACCTTTGTTTCATGCAACTGGGTTCGTCATTTTAGATCCTCGTAAAACGCTCCGCCAAATCGGTATTGTCCAGAAAATTGTACCTAAAGAATCTTGTTTTAAACTGAGCGTAGCCAACTCCCAATCTAAGGACAAAGATGTCAGATTGAACTATGAATCAACATCGTTGATCGAGCATTAGAATGCTCGATCCCAAGAAGTAAACCAAATGAGTAGAAGAGCGCTTGAAGCTTGTCATGGGACTTCCGAAGTGGATGCGAATTACATGGAATGGTATCAAGAGTGGGCTCATCCTTAGGTGGAAAATTTGGATCCGGAGGCGCAGAGACATTTCAAGAATGCAGAGAAAGAGAGTTCAAAATCAAAGACAACAATGAATGAAGAAGATGATTGGGAGAAGATGGTGGTACGTACACTACTAATTATGTTTGTATATGTTTTTTTTTAATTATCTATGAATAATTAGAGTATGTGTGTTTTATATGAAAAAATAGGTCGAACGAGTTAATTGGATGGTCAAGGACATCACCCGTATGATTGATTCAGGTGAGGACTTAACGGTACCTGAACAAAGATTACTCCGGAATCGAGTTAAAGGCATAATAATCCCTGAGAAAGGAGGTCTATATGCTTATGAAGAGGACCTACCAAGGAGAGCTAAGAGGGCTATGTCTCCTTCTTCTAGCGACGACTCGGACACTCCCTCCGGTGAGCAAGTTTAACAAAGCAAGGAAAAGGTGGTCGAGGCGATCGAGGTGGAGGTAAAAAAGGTGGTCGTGGTCGAGGTGAAAAAGGTGGCCGTGCTGGAACAAGTGCTCGAGGTGGACGTGGTGGAGGTAAAAAGACTCCAATTCAAGGTGGCAGTGGAAGAGGTAAAAAATCTAGAGTTGTAGAACAAGTTGTGGAACAGGAGAAAGAGGACGATTTGGATTCGTTTATGCGCTCGTCTTCGGAGGAGGAATCAAGTGAATGACTGTTTAGTGGCTTCTTAGTATTTTACTTCATAGATTTTCTATTATCTAGTACTTTGTCTATTTACTATTTTTGTTGTTTGGTTATGAATTTGGATGGATGAATTTCTATAACTTTGCATGTATGAATGAATGTTAGTCTTTCCATTTGTCTAATCTAAGAAAACTGAGGGAAAAAAATCAAGATTTACTAATTTTTTGTGCACTTTCGGCTAGGTCGATGCTTCACATAACCTAGCCGAAAATGCATATGATTCTTGTCAAATAAACTTGCACAGTATTTCGGTTAGAAATTCCCAGCCGTTAATAGGAAAACGGTTAGGAAAAGTAACCGTAACAACGTTACGGTTAAGAACTACCTAGCCGTATATTGCTCTGGTAATTCAAAAAAAATGAGTCTCGGTTACGGCTACATATCCTGGCTGTGTATCTTATTTACGGTTAGAACTCCTAACCGTAATTCTGACATAAATTTCCAACTCTGGTTTACGGCTTGGTCGACCTTTCAAGTTCCTGACCGTAATCAGTTTTACGGTTGGAATTACCTAACCGTATATCGCTCTGATAACCCAAAAAGAAAATGGCTCCTTGTTACGGCTAGATATCCGGGCCGTAATTCTGACAAAAATTAACAACTATTATTTATGGATGGAAATACCTAGCCGTAAATCTGACACACCACAAACCCTGTAGGTTTATACAGAATTACGGCTGGGTCTACCTTGCGTTTTCCTATCTGTAAATACCTATAATTTTGAATACCACATGTCGGCTAGTTTTTTGAATTTTAAAAAATAGATCCGTTTGAAGACTGATCTATAGAAGGTTCTAGCCGTTCAACCACTTATTTAAACTTGAAATAACCCCACCTCCATATAACCACCCATTCCAAAACAAAATCACACCTTCTACATCAATAATCTCCACCAAAACTCCTACAAACTCAATGCAATGTACTCAAAGGATAAACACAACTTTACTTTGGAAGAAGACTTATCTCTTTACAAAAAAAATTGTACCATGCTATCCAAAGAGGGGAGAAGAACGAAGGAAAGGTGGTTTACCAAGTCAATCGTATTGGAGTAAGATTTTTGAGAATTTTTGTAGTGAAACAGGTAACACTAACAACCGCGATGGGGTTGAATTGTATCTTCGATTTTCAGACATACGCCAAAAAGTGGAAGAATATATGGCTTTACGTCGTATGTGCAAGCAACTTCGACTTAGAGGTGAGACTGATGGAGAAGTGGTAGCTCAAGCTAAGAAGGATTGGAGAAAATGGAAAGGTTATAATTTCAACTTGGAAGCTCAATTCGCCATCATCAAAGACTTCTTGATACATCGAAAGGGATGTTATGGGGCTGTTTGGTAACCATTATTTTAATGGATTATCAGTCCATAATCCATTATGCAGATTATAATGGATTCTATATGCGTTTGGTAACCATTATAATAATTGTTTATTTTAATCATAATTGAAAAAATCCATTATTTCCATAAACAGGAAATAATTGTTTTGAAAATTTATTATAATCAATTATTTTTTCTAAGAAACTCAAATTGAATTTTTTCTTCTTATTTTCTATAAACTATCAAGAGAGAGACAAAAAACAAACAAACATAGGACTAAAAATATCGTATATCATTGTTCTTTCTTCTCCTTTTCGAGATCATCATTTTAAGATAATCAATTATTTGAAAAAAGTGTTTGGAAATTTTGGAATTGATTATATCAAAATCATTTATCAATTTATGATTATCTATAATCAGAAATAGATAATCATAAATTTTACCAAACAAGGCCTATTAAAACCAACTTTGTAATGGGGATCTATTAAGTATGTAATGGGTTTTATTGTTGTCTAATTAATGAAAGTATTGATAATTTTCAATCGTAGTATGTATTCATGTTGAAAATCAAAATTTCTCAACTTACATATTCATTTACGGACGAGAAATATATGTTATCCCAGCCGTAAACAGACTCAGAAGATTCTGGGTAGAATAACGGCTAGAAGTTCTTAACTTCCCATCCGTTTTTCTTATTCACGGCTGGGAATTCATCATATCCTAACCGTAATCTATTGTTTACGGCTGGGTCGACACAATTTCCCAGCCGTAACAAGTAAATTTTTTAGATTTTTCTCTGATTTTTAACAGATTTGAATCGATAAAATTGATGTTGGGAGTTGATTATAAGGTTATCCCGAGTTTTGTGACAAAGAGTTTCATCATTTTTCTTCAAAATTTTTCAAAAAAAATTGGGTAGATTAATTATATACCCCTAGTTTTAACACCCAACAAATATACCCTTATACAACAATAAATATATCCATATAATTTGAAAACCTTATCCATTTAAAAATAAATTACTTTAATACCCTCACTTATATAATATTTTTCTTCATTTCAAAATACATCAAATTTCTTTCTCTACCACTTCACCGCCGCCGGCCAGCCACCACCACCATTCTACCACCACTAGCATCAACACATATCCACCACCACCATTCAACTACCATTCCACCACCACCACCCAACGACCACCACCTACCAACCACCACCACCACTAATATTCCACAATCACCGGAACACCACTCCGCCACCGCTGCCGGCGTCAACAACCGAAGTTGATCCCCATAACAAAAATCATAAAAATAGAAGAAGAAAAAAATATGGTGTCAACAACCGAAGTTGATTCCCAAAACAAACATCAACAACCGAAGTTGATCCGAAAATCTGGTGTCAACAACTTAAGTTGATCCCAAAAATTGATGTACTAAAATTAGTGAACCCGACGTGAATCGAACACGCATCTTCTGACGTGGAGTCAGTTGTGCTTCCATTGCACCACAAGTTCGTCTAATATAAGTACTATGGTGATTTTACAGTTCAATTTCACACTATTCAAGAAAATGAAATTATAATAAACGCATCGAGAGAGAGGGTATACCTGAAATATGGAAGAGAATCCAACCAACAAAGTACCATTGGTCACCAGAAAGTTGGACAAGTTTGTTGCATATGCCATTACATAGATCGCCATGAGAGGCAGACACATGAACTTATACTTTCTCCCAAGCAAAAGAAAAAGTATATGACATGTTAGGTTCAATTACTACTGTTGCAGGCGATAGGACAAGAATAACAACAATAGGAGACATGTCACATGCGCCTGATTTAAGAAATGCAAGTCAAATTCAAATGTTATTTAATAAGTTGATAGATAGTGAGAATTAAGAAGTTTGTAAAACAGCGGCAAATTCGATATCAACAACAATATTAGAGAAACAAATAAAGAAATATCATTTTCTTCATACAACATACTGATTATATCGACCATCTAGAATCACAACAACGTTTTTAAGCACTAAACTAACTCATTCAGAACCCCTCAACCTAGATCCCAGTAAATTGACAGAAATAACTGAAAAATATTTCAGTTCAGTTGTATCAACAAAGGATGTTGATCCAGTGAACGGAGTCAACAACCAAAGTTGACACAAATAACTGAAAATTACTCCAGCTTTTCTGCGTAATAGTAGGATCAACAATTTTTTGAACAAAGTCATGTTGTTCAAGCCAATGAAACTAGCACAATAAATTCTACTACTCTTATACCTACGTGGAACAGGGTCAAGAAATTGCACCAAGCTCCAAACATGCATAGAACCCACAATCCAGGAACCACCTATTAAGAAGCACAAAACTTAGTAAGTTTGCAAGTTTGATAAACTACAGTTATGAACTAAACTAAGACATAGGCATAGCCAGAACAACTGCCATATTACACCACAGAAGCAGTAACAAAAACTAAAATAATAATCTTCATGAGTGGGACAGAACATATCATCACATTAAGTTTGTCTCAAAAATAAAACTATCCGCTTAAAGAAGTTCACATATTCATTATCGTCCAAACTACGGCTTGTCAAACACAGTAAAAAGGATTTGAGGTCAATAAATAGATATACTCAAAGGATTTGAGATCGCTAAATCAGTATGGTTTAGTGTCAACAATGGAAGTTGATCCCAGTGAATGGAGTCAACAACCAAAGTTGATCCCTAAATCTGGTGTCAACAACAAAAGTTGATCCAAAAATTTTATTAGCTGTCTATCTAAGTTGTCTAGTCACTCGGCAAATCAGGAAAATTAACAATTTTGATCCCCTGCACCACTGCTGCGAACACACCAACAATTACTAAGTCACATTTTCCTCGAGGACTCGCACATTCACTTATATGTCACATTTCTCCTGCTAAATTACCAAATTTCTTTGTTAATGAGTACCCAAAATACTTTCATATGATTGCAATTGAGATTAAAGACCACGCTGATACCCTACTACAGACTAAAATAGCAAAAACAGTGATCAATATAAAATTTGAGCTAATTAAACTCAATCGGTGCTAGGCCCTAACTACAGAAAATGAGAGCCCACATACTTTATAAATGATTATCTGTTAACTAGCTAAGCTGTACTAAGAGTACGAAGGTGACAGATAAAACAAGAAATAACATTCCTAAAGTTGAGCATTACTAAAATAAAGGATTAATATAAAATTTGTGCTTTCTAAGTTTCTCATTTTTCATATTTTCACTAAACAATTGCACACCTATATCAACACGACCACCTCCATCAGCGCCACCATCACCACTGTGATGCGCCTGCCACCACCAAGTTGAAATGTATTGTCTCGTTATCCGACTCTATTCTTAAGTCTATCAAGAGACAGCTAAACTTTTTATATCTCTATCAAGGGCGATGTCTCTTCCTATAAATTAAATATTGCCGGCTACTAACACCAAACACTGAAAAAGAATACCTTTCATTTTTTGTCAACGCCATTCCTATATATCCGCACACCTTCGGAAACCCCACTGCAAGAAAAGGGAAATAGATAGAACATAAAATACATGACACCAGCAATAGAAAACAATAAATGACACCAGCAGTTTAGTAAAAACAAGTTCTTCATTTAAAAATGAAATTGTATCATTACCAGCAAGAATTATTCGACATTATTATCACCATGTTGTTGGGAAATGAAGTATAACATGCTGTTTTGGTATTTATAATCAATCAACATTAAATTAGTTACTGCAACAATAATCTTCTGAGCTTGACCTTGAGTGAATTTCTTAGTATATAATCTGGTTCCTACTGCAATATAACCTTCAGCAAGCTTGACAAGGAAAAATTGCTACTATCATAGCGCTGTTGCAGCCACCATCTACATCACCACTCTACTGCTGCTCCTACATCAGTAATGAAGTAACAAAATTCCCTCTCAAAGTCTACCATCACCACCTCCACAACACCAACACCAATACCAATACTACTGTCACCACCATTACCACCCTCACTACTAAAGCGAAAGCCACCACCATCACCTCCACTGTAATAACATCCACCACCACAACAAAAACAGGAACCAACAACAGTGATGTAACATCCACCACCACTGGTAAAACACAGCAACCACCGCCACTTATGCAACAATAGCTGCAACCACCACCACCACATCCACGACCAGCAACACTCCCTAAAGTCAATTACAGATTAAATAGCACCTGAGTAATCTTCATCAATCTGAAAAGACTAAAAGAAAACAATTAACAATCATTCTTCCCATCAGAAACTCAACACATACATGGCATAGTCGAAATTAAATCAGTAACAAAAAAGTATTAAGTCAAAATTCAATACATCAACCAAGTAACGAATTAGAATGGCAATAAGAGATAAAACTTACATTTTTATTTGCTTTTGATGATTGAATCTTTAGATCCAATTATCGATGAAGATTTTACCGTCTTTTCCAAATTGATGCAGACAATCTTTAAGAACTAACGCTGATATCGTTGGTTTTAGGTTTTCCAATCCAAATCCAGTCGAAACCGAAATGAATTTAACGTTTCTGATGCTTGAGATTAGGTTTTGGAGACTAATTTTTCGTTGATTCATCGCTGGATTTAACTCTTGCAGTTGAATTAAGTGAAAAATCGATCTAAATCGATTGTTTATGAGGTGGTGGTGGTAGAAGGTTGTAGCGGAAGTGGAGGTGGTGCTGGAATGGTGGTAGCTGTCGACGGAGAGGAGAAAGAAAACTAGAAAGGAGTTGATTAAATTTCATTTGGTTGAGAAATTTAGATCTGATTAAAATACAGGAGGGTAGAATTGGTACTTACAACAAAATGTATTCCCTTTTAATATATGAGAAAAATGAAGTTTTGATTTCCAAAAATTTAATCATTTGATTAGTCTAATTCATTCACTAATACTAATTAGTTAGCTTAATCAATTTAATTAGTGCTAATTATTTTAAAGATAGATCGGGTAGTAGGATAAGGGGCTCTATGTTATTTCATGACCTCGTAAGGCCCCAAAATCCCAGCAGTTTTACATCCCAATAATAGAGGATTCATAATTAAATAGACTAAAGCCCCACAATTATCAAAGGGTGGTATGCATCGGCCGAAATTACTTCGCGCTAAAGTGCTTCAAAGAAAAAATGAAATAAAAATCCTTACTCTATTGATGGGTATCACAAGATTTTAAGTACCCAAGGCTGAATGCCATTATCAGTTCACTTGAGGACTACAGGACAGCTCTTCAATTATGAACGTAATACTAGAAGAGATCCATTTGACCGATAAGACTACACAATAACTCGGTCAAAACCTCTATAAATGCAACCTCTGCATGATCTAGCTAGCAGCTAACCAAGTCTAAACCACAGATTACCTTGAGTAATGTAGTTGTAGCCTGGGCGCAGGCGATGTGACTGAAGAGAATAAACTGGCCCCACTTGAATTATTATCATACAAGACCCATATCCGCAACAAAAGATAGTCGTCCATATTTATCATCCACTCTGATGATCAGCAAGGAAGCACCCCTGGAATCCGACAGCACATAAAACAACCCTAAGAGTCTATCTAGGATACGACATTTATAACCCAAGAAAACCAGCAAAGAAGTCATCAGTAGTTTCTTCCTTTTCAGTTTTCATCCATGAAAGAGTACCGAGATACACAAGAAACACAGTAGTGATAAACAAGAAGAACAACATCAACAAATTAAATGGCAGAATATGGGAGTGGTGGAATATCAATGTCATTGAATCATCAAGCTAGAGAGTGTCATAGTTCTGAAGAAGATCAAAATCAAGATCATCAATCTCATCATCACAGCCCTAGAAATAGTAGAGCTCTTGTCCTTGCTCCTGGTGGTGTTGGAAGTAATACACGTGCAACAAAATCATTTTACAAGAGGAGAAACGGTGATGGCAGTGGTGGTGATGATGGAGATATGCGTATGATGCAAATGATAACTTCACCAGAATCAAATGATAGTGCTCAATTGCTTAGTAGAAAACCAAGAGGAAGACCACCAGGATCTAAAAACAAACCAAAACCACCTATTATAATCACAAGAGAAGTAAGTCGTGATGATTCGAAAGCCATGCACCCAATAATCCTTGAAATCTCCGCTGGTTCAGATATTATTGAAACAGTTTCTCAGTTTTCTGTTAAACACCGTGTTTGTCTTTCTATACTAAGTGGTTCTGGTTCTGTTGCTAATGTGATTCTTCGTCATTCTACTTCTACTCATCATAATGCTACTGTTTCTATACCTGGTTGTTTTGAGATTCTCTCCTTCTCCGGTAGTTTTATTTATCCTCCGGCATCAACTAAGCCTTCGTCATCACCGCCTTTTAGTATTTCTCTTGCAGGAGGACAAGGTCAAGTTATAGGAGGTATTATTGCTGGTCCACTTATTGCTGCCTCCTCTGTTTTCTTAATGGCTGCTTCTTTTGTGAACCCAGCTTTTTTTAGGCTCCCATCAAGTCAGAATAATGAAGATCATGATCATCAAGATGAGGAGGAGATCAATGTTAAACCTAAGATTGATCCTACTACTGGTGCACTTATGAGTGGTAATGGCGGTGATGAATCTATTTACAGTGGTTCAACAACTCATCATCAACATCCTAGTATGAGTCAGTTATTAAATAGTCAAATTCCTTCTGATGTGTTACCTCCTTGGGCACCACCTTCTTCTCGTCCTTATTGAAGATCATGATAGTAACTTAAACAACAAATTAGTGATGAAATACCCTTTTTAGATTCCTCTCTAATTATTTAGATTACATATTTTGAATTTTGATCATCATGATCCATATCTCCTTAGTTCAGTCACTGCTGTTTTGAAAGCTTTTCCAAGGTTTATGTGCGGTTTTTCATGTCCTTATCATCTTGATTGGAGAGGCATGATGATCATTACAGCTAGTGGTGGTGGTGGTGGAAGTAGCTTGTAGTGGTGGGGCTGTAGGTTTTGCAACGGCTTTATTCTGATGATCAAAGACCGAAAAAATACATTGAGTGACAGAAGTGTTTTACCATCTTCAGAAATTCCTTGTCAGTCAAGCTTCTTGGGAAGAGTCTATTCTGCATTCCCAAAGCAAAAGCGTTAGATAGAAACTTAAAAGCCTGGAGCATTGAAGAGTTTTTGAAGACCAAAGACTTCTGTTGACCATTTTTGGTTTAACTGAACTGAATTCTTTTGTTTGTACTCACACAGTGTTTGTTTTTTGGATTTGGGTGATGTAAATTATACTTAATCAGTCTTAAACTAAGTTCAGTATGCACTATCATTAAACTTAACTGATTTCTTGGCTGTAGCTTATTTGATGTTTTTTTTACTGTGCATCGTAACTAAATTGATGTTTTCATCTACTATGCATTTTAACTTAGTTATCTTGTGTTATACTCCGTGCATAACAACACAATGAACATGCATTCATTTGGAAGCTGTCAAATATTACAATTACACGTACTTATGTGTATTAGCACTAGTTTTACTAATTGAAGGGAAAGACATATGGTGGGGGGGGGGGGCTAAGTCTTGTAACACTGTTATGTTTCTTGTAAAGTTGCACTTGTTTTGGTACTTTACTTTGGCTTTGTCCTCTAGTTGTTGTCCAGTGTATTGAAGCTCGGGACCATTAAGATTTAAGAAAAAACAGGTTACAATTCCATGCGACGGATATATATCTATGTATATTTAGAGAGATAGAGACCGGAGTCTGTACCTTTTTTAAACGATGCAACAATTTAACTCCATTAAACCAGCTATCTAATGCTCATGAGTCTCATCACTAGTGTTCTAGCTATAACTAGCTAGCTAGCGAAATAGTCAAATTCTAGAAAATTGGGTTTGCCAAAAATTACTGCTATTGTCCAGTGTCATCATTTTCCTTGATGATCAAACTAAGAAAAAGCATCATGTAAAGGTGAGAAGTACAAGTTTCACACTCTTCTTTCGTTCTTTCTAAAGGAATAGACACAGTCACGCGCTAGGATAGAAGAGTTTCTTTTTTCGACTACACCTCTCAATCTCATACGTTGGCTTGCAGTTCAAAGATTGAGAGCAGGGCTGGCCTTGGGCCAACAGCAACGTGGCTCAAGGAAAACGGGGGTGTGGTGATCACTGTGATCGGTGAGGTCAACTAAATTAGCACTTGCCGTCGACCTAGTTTGATAAAGCTTGCAACTTAAAGAAATTTGTGTGTATGACTCTTCTTTCCACATAGAGAGAGGTTTTAGAAAAACTTGCAAGTGTTGAAAGAAGTGCAGTATTACTGTTTCTGTACCTGGTTAAGAAAATGAATAAATGCCTTGTGCAGTGTTTGGTTTGGTTTTGGTCTTTGCTTGTACTTCATACTCTAAACTTTAAAGAAACCAAAGGGAAACTTGTAGATCAAAGTGAGAAAGACGTACAGTGAGAGAGAATGGAGTCAGTGAAGGCGTGACTTGTCAGTGCGTTTTGGTTTTGACTGGTTGCGCACGCATTGTACCTATCTGTCATGAGCTTGATGAGTAATCCTGGACTTTGAAAATATTATTTTCAGCCGTTCAGCCCGGGTTCAAACTGACTTAGTTATTGGTCAGTGTTGGGGCAATCCGATTTAAAATGCTAGGAATTAAATGCTAACCGCCCAGACCGATTACACACAAATAGATTCCGGCTAATTTTTGGGTGGTCGGGCTCACCTCACCCATTTTTGTGTCTTGTTGGTCATGAGAGAAGGTTTATGCGGTCTCCCTAGAAAGCTTTGAGGCTGACATTGTTTTTTCCTTTATTTTTTTTTATTTTTTTCCGATCCGACTTGTTAAGATTTAACTTGTCTGGATCTGACTGAAATTACCTGATTCAATATGCTTATCTATTTTAAGTTCACGTCTAACTTATCTGACTCATAAGTACGAATCAATGACATGTTCCCATGAGCCAGTGATATTTTATTACCCGACTCAAACAGATCCGAAATAGGGGTTAGGTCTGAGTCAGATCATGAATCATACCTGACTCAAAATAACAAACAAACAATCTAACATTTGACTCGGCCGAGTCAGGAGTTGAGTCAGATCCAGACGCGGAGTCATCAAAGACAAATACCCTGTAAGTCTTTGAGAGCAAATTTGGTGGCATAATTACGACAGAAAACGACTAATGTCCCAATTCTCTCTCCTCGAATGTGAGAAGTGGTGGAGAAATCTAAATTAAAGCGAGGATTAAAACCACGCCTGAAAAAGTTGAAAAACGAGATTTCAATCCTCGCTTATTCACCTTTTGTTAAAAAGAAACTAGTAAAGTATATTATTACAAAATTTTGACATCACTTTTTATTTAAAAAATCTAATATGATACTATGTTATTACTGAAAAAACGGTGGTCTAACAACCACACCCAATATTTCGTTAGGCAATCTGTATGGACTAACTCCAATATAATTACAAGCGAATCAACTAGACAGTCAGACTCAATCAAGGAAAATATATCCAAGAGTTATATCTTTGTTTCTCAAAGTAATCAGCAAATCAAACAGAAGGAATCCGTGGGCCTGATTTTTATGGGAAACAACTTGAACAGTACCAAAGACCAATGTTCAAGTGTCAATCAATTTCAATCAACAACCAAAGGTTGGACGAGGAAACCGCAAATGCAGAAAAACCCCGGGACCTAGTCCAGATTTGAACACCACACTGTATTAAGCCGCTACAGACTCTAGCCTACTACAAGTTAACTTCGGACTGGAATGTAGTTGAGCCCTAACAAATCTCACACTGATTAAGGTACAATCGCGTTCCTTACGTCTCTGAATCCCAGCAGGACTCTACGCACTTGATTCCCTTAGCTGATCTCACCCATAACTAAGAGTTGCTACGACCCAAAGTCGAAGACTTGATAAACAAATCTGTCTCCCACAGAAAAGTCTATTCTGATAGATAAATCTGTCTCCCACAAAAATACCTACGAAGTTTTTGTTCCGTCTTTGGATAAATCAAGGTGAACATGAATCAATTGATAATCCGATCTTATATTCCCGAAGAACATCCTAGAAATATCAATCACCACACAATAACTTAACTATATGGTAGTAGAACAAGTTATTGTGGAATCACAAAGAATGAGACGAAGAGCTTTGTGATTATTTTTTATATCTTACCTATCAGAGATCAATCTCGAGTAAATCTTAGAGAAGATAATACTCAATACGATAGAACAAGTACGATCAGAACACGCAACTACAGAGAAAATAGTTGGGTCTGGCTTCAGAATCCCAATGAAGTCTTTAAGTCGTTAACCTATAGTGGTTTTAGGAAAAACCTAGGTTAAAGGAGAATCGTCTCTAGTCGCAACTAGTATCACACAGGAGGTGTGGGGATTAGGTTTCCCAGTTGCTAGAGTTCTCCCTTATATAGTCTTCAAATCAGGGTTTGATAACTTTGTGACAAAGCAATCAATATTCACCGTCAGATGAAAAACCTGATTTAAGATTCAAACTAAGTTTCCACCGTTAGATGGTCTTAGTTTGTTACACACAAATGAAATATAACTTCATTTAGATATGGGCAACCGTACCTAAACGTGTATATTGAGTTGGCTCAATAACAGTTAACTGAAGTTAGCCATATGAACACTTTTGTGTTAACCATGTTCATCTTAACACTTCTAGATCAAATAAAACTCAAAAGAATCTAATTGTGTTATTCATAGAGTTGTTCAATTGTTTATATTCTCATAGAAGTATACAAAACGCAATTGAAGCAAAATCGGTTTTGATTCAAAGAATCAATTCATGAACATTTTTCCACGGTTTGCAAAGATTGCATTCCTTAATATATAAATGTATTTGTTCATGAGTATGAAATCATACTTAACCGATTTTAGAACTTAACTACATAAGTTTGCAAACGGGTACGCAAACTTAAGTTTCGGACATTGGTCACGTCCGACAGTTCGCAAATGGGTATGCATACTGTCTTTCCGGACCGAACTCAGGTGAATAAGTTTGCAAACGGGTACGCAAACTTAGTTCTCGAACTTTGACAGTGAAAAATGTTCGCATACGGGTATGCGTACTTGGTTCCCGGACCTGAATCATTCTTACAATAGTTTGCATACGAGTATGCATACTGTGCTATATCCAGACAATGATTAATTGTTCTAAACTCCCATTTCAATCATTGAAACATTCTTAGAAGACGAAAATAGTTGTCTCACACAAACAATTAGCTTATAAGCAATTTTCAAGTGATCGAATGATCAATACGAAACATTTCGAGCCTACATCAAATGACTGTCTCACACAAATCATGTAAGATGTTACCAGGTGATTTTCACATGATCATCTTTTGAATTTCTTCAAGAATAATGATGAACGTAGTTAAAGCAAAAAGCTTTCCAACACATATTTCAAATGTGTATAATATAAAGTCTATATAGCTATACTACTAAGTCTCAATAGGAGATAGAATAGAATCGACTTCTGAGTGATAGATGAGTTCAAGTCTCCACATACCTTTTGTTGATGAAGTTCCTTCAAGCTCCCCTTAGTATATTTTCGTCTTCAATCGATGAAAGCCGTGAAGTCTAAAGCTCAACTACACATTCTATCATAATCAGAGACATAGTTATAAGTAGACTAGAAATCAAGACTTATAGCTTTGACAACTAAAATTGACAAACAAACTTGAGATAACAATGCTTGCGAGTTCGACCGAGCAGTGCTCTAACAATATCCCCCTTTGTCAATTTTAGTGACAAAACTATCAATACATATGGATTACAAAATAAATAAACTTTGTAGCTTCCCATCCAATTGCTTGATTTCCTTGGTTCTTCAACATTCCTTGAATTCTTCGTCACTCCAAGTACTTCAGTGATTCTGAACGTGTTCAACTCAGCATCATAGTTGTTGAAGATCCGTAGCCATAACAATAAGAAAACAGTTGTTCTCAATTATTGTTATACAGTGTCATAGTATTATTACACAACATCAAAGTTCTATTGTATCACAACTTTGAAAATAATACTATGGTGATATGTATCACTCCCCCTTAGTCAATACTTCATCTCACAATGAAAACCACTCCCCCTTACATAATGATCCGTAAACCATATGTATGTAGTGTGAACTACAAAATAATTTTCTCCCTTTTTGTCAATATAGATTGGCAAAGGTACGAAAACTAGCGGGATCATAATGAAATTCTCAAAGAGATTATTCATGACTAAAATAGAACATATCAACTTTGTTTCGATGATTTCACATAGTCGAAACTTAGTGTATTCATCAAGGATTTTATAAAGATACAAGATAACTCCTACAATATTCCACAGCCGGACTACCCACAAAGATTTGGCAATTAAGCACAAGTTCAATTAAGAACTCTCCCCCATAAAATGTCATTACCGAAAGAACAACAAGAGCAACCTTACTTTCACAAGAAAAGAAGGATTTCTTTGGACATAAACAAATCACATGAGACATGAATTTGTATCCAGAAAACTCGATTAAATTAACCACAAGAGAACCTTAATGATTAATTTAATTGGAAATGCTCAACATAAGAAAACTAATGGAGCCATACAGTACTTTCACATAGAAGTGGATCAGGAAAAGATCAATACTGCGGAATATTCAAAAGTTCATTCTATCTTTTATCAATATTTGTATAATGACATGATAGACTTAACTTTTGACATATATGGGACAATCATAGTTCACGGACGTAAACACACATATCCCACAACATTATTTGCAATATACGAAACCAATAAAGATTAATACTGCAAAATCATCTTTCAAATAACTTAGAATTTAAATAAATAAATCTAAAACATTACAAGATGAAAATCGTCGGTAATGGCTATGTGTAATCACAATATTATTCCAAACCCTAGTTATCCTTCTTAAACACAAGAATAAATTCTCATTAGAAGTTTCCTAGACAAAATAAGAGTTCAATAATCATCTTCATCATCGGAATCCAACCAAGAGGCTTGAACTTTTTCCCATTTCTTCCTTGATTTCTAGAAACTTTGTAGCAATCACACATAACTGTTCTTGCACACATTTTACCTTGGAATTGATCTTACGAACACCCTTGCAAATTTTATGAAGAATACTCAAGGTGGTAGGATCACAAGAACCGCCAAGGGAATCACATCTTTGTCTTTTCCAAGCATTCTCCATCATACGTTTGAAAGTACAAGGATGAACAAGTTTGGGAGTTCCAATAGAATTGCCAATGGGAGCAATAGAATGAGCACGACATATTCTCAATTAAGCATGGAAAGCCTAACTTCTTGTTGGATGACGTCATCGAGACCAGTTGAAGAATGATGAATCCACAAATATCAAGACCTTGAGCACCCAATTTAAGGAAATAGACTAACTCCACAAAATTACGACTCCACCAAGAGTTCTCAACCGTGGAGGGACAAAGATTAGAAATGCCAAGTTTTCCGAAAATCATGAAAGCAAAACTAAGATCATGGGTAGGAAGTTTCCTTTCAAACCAATTAACATTCTTGCCACAAATACCATTAGACAAGGTTTATATGATGGTCTTTCTCCTCTTGGTCTAGGAAGGCGAAAATTACCCAATGGAATTTGAGTAATCCTTGAAATCAACTCTCTCAACAAGAATCCTCTTTCTATTTATCATAGTCTTGAATTCTAAGTCATCAAGATTAACATCATGGATGTTAGCATAAAAGATTCTTGTGAGAGTGTCAAAACCTTCTCTAAGACCATTAAAGATGATACCAAGATTATATTTCTCAAAGCAAATCAAATCTTCTTTATGACCATTTTCTAATTTCTTTTCAAGAATGAAACCACTGGAAGAAATCTTTTCAAAGATCTTACTACTAGAATCATTGATAAATCTAATTCTAATAGAATCTTGGTCACTTGGTATGTTCATACCCATAAAAGAAGAATTATGATTGTTTGCCATCTTCTTTGAAATCTTATCACCATTATTTATTTTCCCCATTAACCCTAAAAATTGAGAGTAATAAGAAAGAGAAAACCTTACTTGATATGCTCCTTGAAAATGATGACAAGCCTTTGTTCCTTCTTGACCTCCAATCGAAGATTAATAGAGATGATACGTGAACCCTAGAAGCTCCCTTGTTCACGAACGAGGACAAAGAGAAGAAGAATAAAAGGTACGCGTACGGGAACCCTTAAAAGAAACCGGTAGTGGGCTTGGACCCTTACTGGTTCGGTAACCCATAAAGGGAAACAAGATTCCATTTTTAAACCTGAACCGAGGAGAATTAAACTAGTGTGATGAAAAACATAGTGCAAGACTACAAAACATCATTTAACCTTAGGTGGACAGGAAGGAATCCATTGAGAGAGTTTTTTTCTCAAAGAAAAAATAAATTTCAAAAATAAAACTAACCCATAATACAAATACACAAAACAAATCAAACCGTTACTTGCCCCATTTCAAGTTATATACAAATGGGGTAGAGCCTATCTTGTTACCAAGAGGCTAGATGAGCAGAGTAATCCTCATGCATCTTCCCCGGTCGATATTTGTGGCATGTACCAGAAGTATAATCATAGTAAAGATGATACCCAGGGTTATTTGAAAATTTTGACTCCTTTTTCTTATGATTAAAGGAAGGGTTTTTCTAATAACTAGAACTTGCAACACCACCAGTAAAAATATTTTTATCGATTTTGACTGAGTTGTTGCTAAAAATCGAATGTATGTCACGAATGACATAATCAGAATTTTTACCAGTACAAACCTTTTCCTTAATCGAAATTAGTCGTTCCAGAGATTTAAAAACGTTTTCAAAAGCCATAAATAGATCTTTGTCAATTGACCCATCACGATAGTATTCCTCAAAAAGATTGATAAGCAGTCTAAAGAGGTTCCATATATTTGAGCTTTTATTCACACATTTCCTGCAACGAACCTTTTTAAAGGAATCTTCAATTTTTCCTTTGGATTGTTTTCCATCATCTAAGATTTCTAGTGTCTTGGATGATGTGAGATTATCTTGAGAGACCAAAGATCTTGAGAAGAATAAACTCTGAACAATCCTTGAGGATTTCTGGTGTGCGTTATAGATGCACAAAACAAGTTTCCCAAAGTGATTTCCCATAGGGACAGTCTCTAGGATCAAATAAACACAAACTTATTAGGTTTATCGTGTTTGCCCGATCTGATACCAATTGAAAAAGCGGGGGTCTAACAACCACACCCAATATTTCGTTAGGCAATCTGTATGGACTAACTCTAATATAATTCCAAGATTATCAACTAGACAGTCAGACTCAATCAAGGAAAATATATCCAAGAGTTATATCTTTGTTTCTCAAGGTAATCAGCAAATCAAACATAAGGAATCCATGAGCCTGATTATTATGAGAAACAACTTGAACGGTACCAAAGACCAATGTTCAAGTGTCAATCAATTTCAATCAACTACTAAAGTTTGATTTACCAATTGATTGAACTACGCACAACCTGTGATATTTCAATTATAAAAACAAATATAATGCGGAAAAGAAATAACACAGACACCAGAAGTTTTGTTAACGAGGAAACCGCAAATGCAGAAAAACCCCGGAACCTAGTCCAGATTTGAACACCACACTGTATTAATCCGCTACAGACTTTAGCCTACTACAAGTTAACTTCGGACTGGAATGTGGTTGAGACCTAACCAATCTCACACTGATTAAGGTACAGTCGCATTCCTTACGTCTCTGAATCCCAGCATAACTCTACGCACTTGATTCCCTTAGCTGATCTTACCCACAACTAAGAGTTGCTACGACCCAAAGTCGAAGACTTGATAAACAAATCTGTCTCCCATAAAAAATGTCTATTCTGATAGATAAATTTGTCTCCCGCATAAATACCTTCTAAGTTTTTGTTCCGTCTTTTGATAAATAAAGGTGAACAGGAACCAATTGATAATCCGGTCTTATATTCCCGAAGAACAGCCTAGAATATCAATCACCTCACAATAACTTAACTCTATGGTAGTAGAACAAGTTATTGTGGAATCACAAAGAATGAGACGAAGAGCTTTGTGATTACTTTTTATATCTTACCTATCGGACATAAATCTCGAGCAAATCTTAGAGAAGATAGTACTCAATATGATAAAACAAGTAAGACCAGAACACGCAACTACAATGAAAATAGTTGGGTCTGGCTTCATAATCCAAATGAAGTCTTTAAGTCGTTAACCTATAATGATTTTAGGAAAAACCTAGGTTAAAGGAGAATCATCTCTAGTCGCAACTAGTATCACACAAGAGGTGTGGGGATTAGGTTTCCCAGTTGCTAGAGTTCTCCCTTATATAGTCTTCAAATCATGGTTTGATAACTTTGTGACAAATCAATCTATATTCACCATTAGATGAAAAACCTGATTTAAGATTCAAACTAAGTTTCCACCGTTAGATGGTCTTAGCTTGTTACACACAAATGAAATATACCTTCATTTAGATATGGGCAACCGTACCTAAACATGTATATTGAGTTGGCTCAATAACAATTAAACAAAGTTAGCCATATGAACACTTTTGTGTTAACCATGTTCATCTTAACACTTCTAGATCAAATGAAAC
This sequence comes from Papaver atlanticum, assembly GCA_023531105.1. NCBI lineage: Eukaryota > Viridiplantae > Streptophyta > Magnoliopsida > Ranunculales > Papaveraceae > Papaver > Papaver atlanticum. The sequence continues at coordinate 2,567,516 of JAJJMB010017781.1, read as the reverse complement.
TCATATGAATCTAATTGTGTTACTCATAGAGTTTTTTAATTGTTTATATTCTCATAGAAGTATACAAGACACAATTGAAGCAAAATCGGTTTTGATTCAAAGAATCAAGTCATGAACATTTATCCACGGTTTGCAATGGTTGCATTCCTTAATATATAAATGTATTTGTTCATGAGTATGAAATCATACTTAACCGATTTTAGAACTTAACCACATAAGTTTGCAAACGGGTACGCAAACTTAAGTTCCGGACATTGGTCACGTTCGACAGTTCACAAACGGGTATGCATACTGTCGTTCCTGACCAAACTCAGGTGAATAAGTTTGCAAACGGGTACTCAAACTTAGTTCTCGGACTTCGACAGTTAAAATCGTTCGCATACGGGTATGCATACTTGGTTCCCGGACCTGAATCATTATTACAACAGTTTGCATACGGGCATGCATACTGTGCTATATCCAGACAATAATTAATTGTTCTAAACTCCCATTTCAATCATTGAAACATTCTTAGAAGACGACAATAGCTGTCTCACACAAACTATTAGCTTATAAGCAATTTTCAAGTGATCGAATGATCAATAATACGAAACATTCCGAGCCTATATCAAATGACTGTCTCACACAAATCATGTAAGATGTTACCAGGTGATTTTCACATGATCATCTTTTGACTTTCGTCAAGAATAATGATGAACGTAGTTAAAGAAAAAATCTTTCTAACACATATTTCGAGAAAGATATAAGCGAGTTAGACTCACCTCGAAATATCAAATAGTATAATATAAAGTCTATATAGCTATACGACTTAGTCTCAATAGGAGATAGAATAAAATAAACTTCTGAGTGATAGATGAGTTCAAGTCTCAACATACCTTTTGTTGATGAAGTTCCTCCAAGCTCCCTTAGTAGATCTTCGTCTTCAATCGATGAACGCCGTGAAGTCTAAAGCTCAACTACACATTCTATCCTAATCCGAGACATAGCTATAAGTAGACTAGAAATCAAGACTTATAGTTTTGACAACTAAACTTGACAAACAAGCTTGAGATAGCAACGCTTGCGAGTTCGACCGAGCAGTGCTCTAACAATTACCATATTATGATCCACTTTTTATATTTTATGTAAATAATATTATTTTTTTAGGTGAGGATTTATATCTCGCTCAAATCTTCTTTCTCCCCCACATCATAAATTTCAGGCATTCTCGTTACCCTACATGGCAATATTGTTGAATTCCCTATGGGAAGTCTACATAAATCATAATAGTCCGAGTGAAAATATTTTCCATGACTTAAACTTTCATAGTCGACTTAAATGCAAGAAACACAGTGATGACTAGATTATCCCATATACAAGGGGACAATAAGAACAACAAGGTCGTATGTGTATGTGGGGGTGGGGTAGTAAAATTTTATTTTTCAATTTCATTTATGTCAGTAAGTCAGTTGCAAAAACAATAAATATGATAAAATACCTGAAGCTAGCAAGATGCAACACCTCACACTTTATTTGACGCATATTATATTTGAGCTCGAGTATCTTTCCTTGAAACGTAACATAGTGGATCAAATCTGTGCATCTTACTCAAGATACCATATGCAATACTAGTTCAAACATCTAAATCAACGCCTCAAAAGTTTCAGTTTGGGTTTTAATACTAGTCGATAATGAAGTTTTGCTAATCATCAAAATATTAAATTAGAGGTAAGCATCACTGTAGTACAATGGTAAAGTCATTTGGTGATGATACCAGTGATCTGAGTTTGAAACTAGCCAACACCAAATTCATTACCGATCAAATAAATAAATAAATATAAACTAGAGAAAAGCGTAAACAAATATTTAACACATAGTGAAATGAACGAAATGCAAAAGATAACAATAGTGTCTATTCATGTATTAGCTAATTACAAAAAGATTCATCGTGTTGAACAAAAAGAGTCTTCGTTTGTACAAAATGTTATAGGCGGAAAATTATTCTGATTCATATATTAGATACATACTGTGACGAACCAGAAAAATACGCCTAGTGCACCAGTTGCGAGCAGGTCATAACTCCCTGATGCGCCACTCTGATGCTACTAACTGGGATTTAAAACAAGGAAAATGCATGTTAATCTGCCCTTGCAAGCATGCTCGACAAGCATGATGCAGCTAACTTAGCTTCCACACCATTCCAACTTACCCCAGAACAAGGGTATAAAGACATGAAGGCTGTGGCCTATGCGTCGTGCATGCATCACTGGATTTTGAGTCCTTTCTAGGCATAGATCATGCCTTGAACTTGCACATAGGCAATTACAGGCCTATTTCCATCTATTTACTTAGTTTAGGCATTGTTGAAAACATGCACTTGTCTTGCTCGTGCAAAGGTGCATCCATTAGGCTCATGACGTACTTTCTTTAGGCTTATGGCAGCTCTGCTACTCGCATACCGATGTAACTTACTTTTCTGGCCATGCCCAATGTGTCATTGGTGCATGCCTACGTTGAACGCCTTGATAGGAAGTATGAGCATCCAAGGAATAGAATGCAACTTGCCTCGTCAAGTTTGGCCACAATCATCTCTTGTAGCGCAATACCGAGCCAGATGCTATGAGAGGCCAATATGCTGCAATCATTTCTCAATTAGATGATATGAGCGAAAAAGTGTTGTACCGGCAATGCTGCAACTCATGGGGATGCCTACATACCCTTCCATACTTTAAAGGGATCAAGCACTGACCGTAGTTCATCCTAGAAGGGACAACAACTTAAGCCAACTCTTTTACAAGGTCATGGCCAAGCAATAATGGTAATGGCTTAGTCCGTGTGGGCCTTTCCGTCAAAATGCACAGAGGTTACGCATTACTGAGTCCGCGGCATGGCATAGTAGTGCCCACGCTTAATATGCTCCATTTGCAAGGCTACACAGCTAAAAAAGGTGGACTAAGCATCATTTATACTCTTTCGGCTAAGCTATGAAGCTTACTTGGTGCATGGTCCGCATATGCACCTTCAACTAACTACCCCTCCCTATATATGTATTAAAGACATTTTTACAACTTAAAGTAAAGGAGGAAAGTGACATTCACCAAGTCCATTTTTGAGGTACTTGCTTCATTATTCATGGCCGTTTCCATGTACTCCCGAATGACCAGCCATGATGCTTGTACTTTCGTTTCTGGCCCATAGGCCAACTCCAATGTACGTCCATGATGGTACATTGTCTCGGCCAAGTCTCGTGAAGTGTCATAATGGTTGTATTTTCAGCTTTGCCCCACAGGCCAAATCCAATGTCCATCCATGATATATGTGTTTCCGATCTGCTCATGGGACAATTCCAATATTTACAACCATGATGGTTGTAAATTATTTCGGCCTGCCTGCTCTGGCCTGATGCACCATAGTGGTGCGATATCGGCCTTATGCCAATTCCAACATATACATCCATGATGTTTATATAGTAACTCGGCCAGCCTGCTCTAGCAGGGTGCATCATATTGATGTGACATTAGCCCTTGGCCAATATGCCTTTGAAATGCCATACTTGGCGCTATATTGGCTCTAGGACAATGTTCCTATTACACATACCAGTCATGTAAATGAAAATATTCTGCGAATATTTTGTGCTTCTTGAATATTGACATTTTCGTAGTTAACCCTTCGAGTATTAAACTTATTCCACCAGTACAACACTATCAACATTGGACGAAGAAGAACCCCTTTTCGTCGGTAAATAAATAACATACATTCTTTTCCTTTAGGAGTTTGACGATTCATAATAATATGGAAATATAAAAATATATCACCAACTAGAGTTATGAATCATTAAGACTTTAAGTTATGCATAGTAAATTTAGTAATAGCTGCATAAACACTTTTGTTAGAGCATTGCTCGGTTGAACCCGCCAAGCGTTGGTATGTCAAGTTTGGTTGTCATATTTTAGTTCCAAAACTCAAGGTCGCTTGATTAGATTACTAGAGTCAACTTCGTTAGGTAAGACTAGGAAGTCTAAAAAAGTTGAGACGAACTCGTGTTACTCTGAAGAACCCGAAGACATTTTGACATCAGCGAACACATCATACTTCTGTTCGAGGTTAGTAATACAAGAGTTGACTTTGTTAGAGCACTGCTCGGTCGAACTCGCAAGCGTTGTTATCTCAATCTTGTTTGTCAAGTTTAGTTGATCAAAACTATATACTTGATTTCTAGTCTACTTATATCTATGTCTCGGATTAGGATAGATGTGTGTAGTTGAGCATTAGACTTCACGGCATTCACCAATTAAAAAAGATGATCTACTGAAGTGCTTGGAGGAACTTCGTCGACAAAAGGTACGTGGAGACTAAAACTTATCTATCACTCAGAAGTCTATTCAATTCTATCTACTAATGAGACTAAGTTGTACAACTATATAGACCTTGGAAGTTCATGAGATTCGAATGGTAGTGGTTTGCAAATCGGGTTTGCGAACTTACCTAATTCCCAAACTCAGATGTACATGGTTTGCAAAACGGGTTCGCGAACCTATATGGTTTGCGGAATTCAAACTGCCTTTTATAAAACATACAAGAATGTTTACCTATCGCCAAGCATTTCTTTTTCTCACATTATTGATTTGAAACAATCCCAAATAACCATATGCAATATGAACTTTTGCTTGGGCATTTCCCCAAATGATCAACTTAAAACAAAAATAGATCTTATACGATAAATTATTTTTAACTAAGATTATTAAGGATCTAGAACATCTATTGGTTGAATCATATTTCGAGAGTTTAACCAAGACAAGCTTGAAAAAGAAATTTCCTGTTTGCTTAATCTATGTACTAAAACATACGACATAGTCTCATAAGATAGAATGGTAAATATCTAAGTAAATAGGCGATGAAGTTCTCGCAAATGTCTCCGTTTGTTCTTCGGTCTTCAATCTTCTAGGGTTATTCCGTGATCTCTGATATTCAACTACCATACTCTAATCCTAGTCTGAGACTTGACTTTAGTAGACTAAAAATAAAGATATAATTTTGTACATATGACATTGACAATAAGATTGAGATAGTAAAACTTACGAGTTCGACCAAGCAATGCTCTAACATAAATTCTTTGGATTTTTTTGAGTCTCGAATGTCTGTAGTTTCGTGCTTTTATTTCGTCTCCATGAGATAACTGATGCTTTTGTTATCCTTGTTTGTTTTGTCATCTGACCCAAGTATTATTTTATTCATAAGCTAATTAACATAATTTAATTGGAATCGAAATTTACTGGATGTTCTCACCATTATGCATCCTTTGCACCTCGTATTTAGTAGGCAAACCCAAATTGTCACTCAATATCTCAGACTGTTTTCTATCCTGTTACACCCTATTTCCAAGAAGGCGTTTTTGTTATAATAGAAAAATCAATCTTAAGACCATTCCCTCCTTTTAGTGACTGGTATCAATCTTCCTCCATCCATTTCCAGGAAACTGTAAGCTGGTAGGAGGGGCGGAGCCACGTTAAGAGGTGGGTGTGCAATTGCACCCCTCAAATGTGAGCTCCCAAGCCCAATTTAAACTAATTTATCCCATTTTTAGTCATTTTAACCCTTTTACACCTGCTAAAATATGCGTTGGTCGTCAACTTGGCCACTCATTTCTCAAATCTTGGCTTTGCCCCTGGCTGGTAGGGATGCGCTTAACGCTGCAAACTAGATACCACCACACCGTGTTAAAGCAAAAATGTGAAAACAAAGCGTGCGAAGGTTGTTATTCATAAATCATAGGAATATATAATGGTCTCGGATTGTCAAGATTTTCGTCACCGGGTTAACTTTTTGTGGCCTTAAAATGATAATCACAATTTCTATCCATTTCGCTATGCGATTGTGTGTTTTCTCCACTTAGCGGAATTATTTTTCATTTGCTCTTATCCTATATTTTCGTAAAGGGTTTTTATAAGATTGTCTGATTTATTAGCCCGAGTTTTTGAAAATGAGTTTTTTTCCAAATTGCAAATGAGTTTTATTCCAAATTGTTGTACCTTGTAAAGGCACCATGGGGAGGTACATGAAAAATGTAATCTAAACACTTACTTTAGATCGGTGTCATTGATAGAATATCTTCAAGTGGATATTCTATAAGGAATGGCTATTCCGTCAATGATGAAATAATCTATTCCATATAATATTCCAATTTGGATGCTCTCTAGTATGCTTATATAATCTAGCTGCTAGATTAGCACACCATAGGACTAAGCCTTAAGAGAACATTTAAGGAAAATGGTCCTTTTATATGACGAAAAGAATAATGTTTTTATTATTTTTCTTAAGTTTTTGCTTCTATCCAATTAAACATGCTATAAGACTGAATCTTGTGGATTCCCAGCCTCTTCCCAAACGCCTTTAATATCAGCATGGGAAGAACCTAGCTCAAGTGGTGATTCCCAATTTAAATCGCAGACGAGCAATGGTTAGCCATTTCAAAGAAAAAAAAAACGGGTTATCATTATCTGTTCCTCTCAAAATGATCCACCATCATCCGTTTATAGTGAAACGAATACTCATTAGCCGTCCTATATATAGCTTGACCAGTCAACACCCGTTTTTAAGTTTTCTTCAAAGATCAAACAGAGAACTCAATTCAGATTTTTATAGGGGTGATCGACCCTACGGTCTTAAGTTAGATTTTCATCTGAGTAACAATATATGTCAAAAATTTGTGATTGGTTCCCAATGATCTTTTAGGGTGAATGATGATTTTCTCATGTGTACCTGTTTTCAGGCTTGTGGTGAATTTGTTAAGTAATCATGAATCTACAATGCCGAAACGTTTATTGCTATCGGGGTTAGAATCAAATGAATGGATTTGTTTGCTCATGGGATAGAAGAAAAATTACAAAAAAAACGCTTGTTATCCATTCTTAATAGCATGCTTTCTGCAAATAGTTTCAATGGTGATCCAGTAGAAGTTGGTGTTGATTACCAGTTCAGTTTTTGTGGTTGAAGTAATAAGTTCCGGCTACTAATGTCACAAGATCATAAGTAGGGGTGATAACCAGTTCAGCTAATGATGGTGTATGCTAAGTGTAATTGTAAAAAATCAAATACCCGGACAATGATTACCTGTTTTTAATTTTTAAATAGAATAATGATTATCCATTTTACAGAAATGGTTAATAATCATCCGTTTTTAAGCTCAAGAAGGTCACTCATTACCCTGTTTACACTTTTTGAGAACGGATAATCATTGTCCATTTTGAGAGTCTTCCCGTTGAGATTCCCATAGAGCAGAGAAGGGGAGAGGGAAGAGGTGCTGGGAAGAGTTTGGAAAGCTCCATAAGACCCGGTCCAAATGTTTTAGATCAGACACTCTTAACAGGTTTTACGTTATGGTATGAACATCGCTAGTGAAATAAGACATGGAGTTACCAGCACAAGTAAAATTCACACGTTAGTCATAAGAAGTTCGGTAACCCTTATAGCAGCCGGGGATCTTAAATCCATCCCGTGCCTGCATGGTAAAATTCAAGACCTTTGGTTAATTTGTAAACGTTTTAGATTGACGATCTTGAACCTCATACAGTTTCATGGCTTTTTTCACCGTTAAAGAGAATGAAATGAAAGGTTTTCAAACCATTCCAAGAATCCAGGAAAAGCAAACTCTTTAGTTGATCATGCATAATTAAAAAGTTCCACTGCATAGATATTCCATACAGAGAAGTAGATACTACAAGACTAAAAAAGCGGAACTAGCTAGCTAGGAAACAGAAAGATCAGACTAATTCATAAACTAAAACTAAGTCATATCTTAGTTGAGAGACCATCATCAGCTTTTGATTTAGTCTTCGATGTTGATGATCCTTTGCTGATGTTGGCTGAAGTAGTACTTGCTAAGGGAATGTCTTGTTTTGTGGTTGATGCTGGCTGCTGATCACTTACTAACAACTTCTTCCCATCAGCAGAAAGTGGCATTAAGCCAACTACTTGATGATGATCCTCTGCTGATACCTTCAACATTTCCTCCCCCACATCAAATGTCGCTGGAATTGCTTGAGATGGTTGACGTCTATGGCGTGACATTATCACTCAAAAGCTAACTAGAGAACAATAGAAGATGATTGAATAAGCATAAGTGCATAGTGAGTTGATGAGAGAACTGGTATGAAGATTTATATAGAAAGATCATAATTTAAAAATATTGTAATTGGTTTTGTGAAATGATTGAACTTTCGGGTCCATAAAGCTGACATCGGCGCCTTGGGAGACGAGTGACACTTGAAATAACGGAGATTCCTTAGCTCTTAGTGGGCGGCGCTTATAATAGAAGCGGCAAGACAGAAGATTTCGGAGTTAAGTCCAGCCTGTCTCTCTTTAGGATTGAATTCTCCATGAAATTAT